>JACJUM010003237.1:948112-970430 GCA_020976665.1 Heortia vitessoides | reverse complement strand
CAATCTTTAAAAATCTGGTCAATCGCCGAATAAAATTCTTCCTTTTGTTTGATATACTCTAGTGTCTTAAGTTAATATTAATTGAGCATGATTTATCACCTAAAATGTAGGTATGGCAATGAAAATTAGCGGTCTTTTTCGCATTAAAGGCCTATATTTGCCTACCATACATTATTATACTACTTCAACAACGAGAAATGCAGAGTCAATGAGTATAACAACGCGATCGAATCACAAATGAGGAAATCTGTTAAAACATCAAAGATCGACTCAGCAAATTTGGAAGTTGAAGTGAAGTGACAGTGGATAGCCTGAAATAAAGGCTGATAGTCCCGTAGAGTTTTGGAATGAAGATCACGCACCGGCAAGCGCAGTGTTAACTCCGAAGGTAGACGAATTATCATATAAACTTTTAAATACCCATAACTCGTGTCTCTATTCCGATAAAAATTGCAGTGCCTTTTACCATTTCTTGCATTCATGTTTTAAATATTTTATATCTTTATTCTGTATTTTTCTCTAAACCTCTTTCTTCTTTATAAATAATTTTTGATTGCTTCCACCCTGTGCACATAATTCGAAGCTTAGGTTTCTATTTGTGTTACCCTTCCACTCAAACAAGCCCCAATATGTCTAAACTATCTGCAATTATTCACAACATTTCAAACTTTTACACGTTGTAAACATTTACCATCATCATACCAGCCATTGTAAGTCCACCGCTGGATATAAGCCTTCCCAAAAAAGAGGAGATTTGCCCATAATTGCCACGCTGTACAAGCGTTCTGGCAATTGCAGAGCGTAGCTTTTGCGACGGGGATGCTGCTGCCCATCCCCGTCCCGTATATCTAAGCTACACTGTTTTGGATGGATATATCTGTCGGTTCCAGGACATCAGTCACCTCTAACGACACCTGTTTCAGGGGAGATATTATTCCTCTCTGTCGGTCCACACGTCAATTTCGAAAACATTCATTTAACCGTTTACAGTTGACACAGGGCGGGTCGCAAACGCCCCTGTATGTATCACAAGTAAGTTGTGAGTGTGTGCTGGTCGTAAACATTGAAAACTGGGTGAATACCTTCACGCGTTAATTGGTAAACTTGGAATCAATAACCTCGCTTACTTGCGTTCCGACAATCGGGCAAAAGTCTCACAAAGGCTTCGGAGACACCCTGAGGCAGTGCGGGGCTAATTCGTGATGTGTATGAACCGTTGTATCGATATCGATGTCACATTTTAATTTTCGGTACGCCTGTATCGGTATATAGAATGTTACTTCCCTCTATACCAAGTCCTGTAACGTGAGAGGTACCGTAACCAATAGATGGCGTTATATTCACCCGCAAATGTAGCTCAATTGCAACAAGGCGTGGATCGCAGCAGCATATCTATCGTAAAGCTACGGGGTAATTGTGGGCAATATTCCTACATTCTTGTGGAGGCTCATGCTCATATCCAGTAATGGAACTTCTACCGTTGCTTTGAAGATGGTTGATGATGATAACATCCAAATTGATTGAAAAGATTGGAACACGTAGATGTTACCAAAATGTATCTTAATCGTCAAGTAGTGTATCTACAACTGTACACTATAGTAGACCTCTTAAAAAGATCCTCCGCATCGGTACCTCACTCTCACCTATTTCTACCGCCAAATAGCAGTGTTCACATTGCTGTGTTCTAATTTAGAGGCAGCAAAATTACTGGGACATTGTATCTTTTGTTCACAAGGTTAGCAGCACGCTCGTGATATCTTCGTGATGATACGAGCTCTATAGACTGGTCTATAATCTATAGGCAATAAGCTATATGAGCAAAATGATCCCTATCTTGGAGAGGTCTATGTCCAAAAATGGACTCAGAAGCTGATATGATGATGACGATGAAGCAAGCTAATGTTCAAGTAGTATCGACAACTTCCATTCCTCATCTCTAAAGCCCTAACGATACAAAGCCGTCTATTTGCCTTATAAATAACTTTGGGACTCAGCCGACACTTCGACATCTTTGTGCTCTGCCCGAACAATGTAAATTATTTCGCGGCCATAACGCTATTACCTTATTGATTTTGCGCTCAACATCCAACATCTGTATTAACTTTAGAGATGTTGATATAAATCATCATCAGCTATGATATAAATACCATGATATAAATCAACATCAGCAACCATAGAAAGTCCACTGCTCGAAATATACCCAAGAAAGGGAACTTTTGGGCATTATTGCCGCGTTGAGTCGAAAACTACATTCTAAAGATTAAAAAGAAAAACGCGTCTATGCTTATGACTCAAAAAGGCATAAACATGAGACACCAAAAGTGTTCTTTCTGTCCTATTCATTAAAATGGCCAGGTCACTGGATCCGCATTACAAACAGCTATCACTTAATGATAAAAATATTGAGGTGACAGATTGGAAAAAATAATACGGGAAAAGAATTGACGCGTTGAGCAGGCGTGGTGGCGGTCGAAGAGCGTAGCTTCCCGTCTTGTAGCATTTCAGCTACGCTGACGGACCTGCTGGCGTAGATGTTAGTGATCCTATCTTGTGCGTCAAGGGTCGTTTGTTCAATCCCCACCCAAAACAAATATTTATATGATGATATCTGTATTTGTTATGTATCTGCACGTTAAATATATGTATTTTAGTAGTATATTTGTGATTCCTCTGTCGTCTAATGTCCGTAACACACGATTTTAGCAAATTATCCCGGAGTCAGGTCAATGTATAAGATGTTGTGGGGATTTATGATTATTTTTATCTGTTGGTTTCGGTAACTCAGTAACCTCTTACGATACCTGGTATATTAGAGAGGGGGAATATTGTACTCAAACAGTACCCCACGGCAACAAAGACATTTATTTATTTATTAAACTTAATGCAATTTGGCATTATCTCCCAGTCAACCATTACATGAAACAGAAGAAATGTACATATATAGTGGTGGAGAAAATATATATTTGCAAAATAGATAAACGTTACTTTTAAGATATAAAAAATATATATAAATTAGAGAAGCAGCACCAGTAAATAAAGTATGGAGAAAGTGTTCCAGAATAAATTTGTTTGGGGATTGCTTAATATTTAACGGAAGCTCATCCCAAAGTCGTATAGAATAGGAATAAGTCGTATAAAAACTAAAGACATTATGCACACTTTAAATACAGAAACTTTTAAACTAATGATTATATGAATATCAATAGATTTTAGAATTATATTTATGTGAAAAAATTCAACTTGTCTCAGGTGGCAGGCGGGACTCGAACCCGTATCTTTCTTATTCCGGAGGCTGCACTACCGTCGTGCTACCAACACCTTAGCGGAAATGTCGAATTTTTTATAATATCCTTTCTTCTGAAAAGTGAAAGAGAGTTAGTAGAAACTAATATCTAGTAAATATGATTTTAAAAGTAATTTAGCATTTCCTATGCATAACACCTCTCAAAGTTATAGATTTTTCAACAAACAAGGTTGTTTGGACACCCGCTCAGAAAAAGGCAATGCGCGATCGTGCGTGCAAATTATAGCTGTGTATGCGAAAAGCAATATTCCGATTTAATTAATCCCCATCGATCCCCCCACACAAAGAACACAGAGTCGCGATTGCCGCTGTTTCCGATGAAACTAAAAAAGCCACCGGTTTCAATTCAGCCCTTTAGAACTGTCGACATGCAAATCATGATTGCTATTCGTTGATAGGGCTTAACTCTTTGAAATAGCGACGGCTTAGGTTATGGATTGCGCTCTGATCTACTACCAGATGATCGATTACATATTCGTACCGTATTATTTGACTTAGCAATATAAAGAGCAGGAATACTACGGGAGTAATTGCTACGAAGCTAAATAATAATAATAATAAATTCCCACAACATCTCATACATTGACCTGACTCCGTGGTAAGTCGCTTAAAGCACTTGTGTTACGGACGCCAGACAACAGAGGAATCACAAATATACTACTTAAATACATATATTTTACACCCATACACAGAGCAAACACAAATATCATCATATAAATATTTGCTCTGGGTGGGAATCGAACCCAGGACCCTGGTGCACAAGACAGGATCACTACCATCTGCGCCATCGGGCCCGTCAAATGACTGATAAATCAACGCAGGGCCTGAACTGTAAGAGTTAGAACCTTGAAATTTTGCAGTTCGGTTTTTTCTATAACATAGAGAAGTACTAAGAAAGGAATTTTGAAAGTTCAACCCTTAAAAGGGCAAAACGGAGGTGCAGAGTTAGTATGAAAGATTGTTTTTAAAATTGTTCAAATAAAAAAAACAGTATAGGGGTTCTTTATTTAAGTCATGAAAAATATATTTTCAAAAATCATCCCTCAAGGGTTGAAAAGGATGATACAAAGTAAGTAAGAGATTTTTACAAATTCACGCGAGTAAAACTGTGGAGCGCTGCTAGTTTTTTTATCATAGGGTGCAAACGAGCAAACGTTGCCTAGTGGTGTGATCACCGTCGCTCATGGTCACCTGCAACACCAAATAGAGACTATGCTCTTGAAGGTGTTTTTTTATTAAACAAAGTCGACAACGAAGTAGGCGTCACTGCAGCCTATAGACGCCCGTAATATTAAAAGGATATCAATAACGCGTTTTCAACGTTATGGCAAAGATAAGGATCATATTGTCCTGTAATTTAACTACCTCACCCTTTATATCAGATTTCAGAAATGCGAACACTGTTGATGGCTGCAAAAATAGGTGAGAGTTAGTTACTAATGCAGACCATCATTGTGTGAGGTCTACCCATGAGGTAGGCAAAAGGAGGAGGTAAAAGATTCCTCTGAGATAACAAAGATAAATAAATAGGTTTAAGACGGTTTAGTTTCACTTGACAATAACTAAAAGACGTTCGAGGTTGATTGACGCGAACCAAGCTACTCTATCATACCAGAAGTCCACTATTGGACATAGGCCTCTCCAAGAAAGGTACTCTGTCAATAATTGCGGAGCTGGACTAGTGCGTTGGCAAAGCTGCACTGTTTCGGATATACCGGCATCTATCGGTTCTGGTATATTAGTCGCCTCTTACGACTCCTAGTGCAGTGGGACCACGCTACTTGATGGCTAATTACTCTTGTGCCTTTGACGTAAGAACGCATACTAAAATGAAATTCAATTATTATTGATTATCTTATACACCTCCCAAAATGATTTTCTGCAGCACTGTTATATGCGGTCTGAATACTTTAAATAAATAAAAAAAGGTTATTGATATACTGGATATATCAATAAGCTATATTTATTTATTTAAAGTATTCAGACTGGTATATATAAATTGGAACTCAAAAATTTATTAATTCAAATAGCCTTTTACTCGATATTTTTCATCATTGAAATGATCAATGTCCTACTAATAGATAATAATTGAATCATGTTTAATTTACTCTGCTGGCACCAGGCGGGTCTTAACACCAATTTTACTGCAGGAAAACCTGCTTAGTGATCATAGTTGGAGCTAATGCATAATAAGTAGAGAAGATAAAATTATAATAAATTACAACTGAAAGATTTCAATCAGCTGGCAAACCAATAACACTTAAATGATGCTAAATGAACGATTTTCTGAATTATTCATGGAGATATGCAGTCGTCCGTCTATATTATTCAACCCTAAGGGGAAGACAGGAGATTCGTCGCAACGGAAAAAGCTGGATGAATATTCATAGCTTACGGGTTTGGGAGGGGAATGGGGAGAAGGAGGGGTGGGGAGGGGATAAGTGCTGAACCTATTATTGGATCAGCGTGCCGTGCCTCCTGCCCGAGAAGTGGGCTATTTTCTTTTCAACACAAATTATCTTCTAAATAAGTGGAGGTGCACGCTTCTGAAAATTCATTTCGTGTTTTTAATTTGATACTTTTTAAATTAGGTAGATAAAGCTTTTATTGGATTGGAAACAATTATAATTTTTCCCAGATAATCTTCGGAACATTTTCACTATTAAAAATTCAGATTTGCTAGCACTAATTGTTTGGTCGGTGCGTTTGCCGGTTGAGATGCGACTGTCAAGAGCTCTACCCGTGAACTTTTTTTTCTTTACATTCACGTTCTGTGACCTGACTTTAAGAGATGTCGCTCAACCTTAAATATAATACTTGAATACATATTTAATACTTTGACTCAGAGAAACACAAAAATTCATCATATAAATATTTGTTCTGTGTGGGCATCGAATCCACAACCCTTGGCACAGGAGATAGCAACTCAATCCCAATCGCCAAGTCTGATATGCTGCCTGGTGTTTTATTGTAAAATATTATGCAGTTGCCCTTGAATTAATTATTTATTTTATGAAGCCGTGAGCCATGCCGTTAGGTACCGGCAGAGTAGAATAGTACCTTCCCCTGTACCAGGTGTCGTAAGAGGCGACTAAGATGCATAGGGCATACCAGAACCTACAGATGACGCCCGCTCGGTGATAGATGGCGGTATAGCCACCAGAAACAGTGTAGCTCACCGCTTAATACCCGTCGTGAAAGCCGCGTTCTGCGATGCTAACACGTTTGCCCAGCGAGGCAATTATGGGCAACATTTCCCCTTTCTTGGGGAGGCATATGTCCAGCTGTGCACTTTCAATGGCTGGTATGGTGATAATGTGTGGTGGGTGCTGCGAGCTTATATTTGTAATATAAGCGACAAGTTAAAGTAAACATGTAGGATATATGGTTCTAGGTATTTTAGTAGGAACTTTGTGGTTTTTAAAATGTGTTTTTAATTTAAATTCGAATTAATTAATGTGTAGTCAAGATACATATTTAATTATATAGAAACATACTTTTTTTTCTTTCCATTGAATTTTGTGAATTCGGACTTTATATTGAATATGTAGAAGGGATGTATAAAAATATTACACAACATTCACATAGATACAGAGCAGAAGTAAATGGAAGAGTTGGTAGAAGATGAGCTAGGCAAACATACCTTAAGAAGGTAGACGAGGTATTAAAAAAAGGTCTAAGTTAGATGTATGAAGTGAACCAGCGTGTATAAAAGGACTCATGCAAGTAAAGGAAGCGAGAGAGGAATGCCAAGATCGTAGCAAGTGGAGATACATAATCTTTGTCTAACAGGCGTGATTCCATGAACCACAAGCAGCTCACCCCAACTTCGTCCGTGTACTGTCAAATGTCATAAAATTACTTACACAAATTCCGTTAAGTTAACTTTTTTTTTCAATAAATATTGTTATTTTTTTAACTTTCTCCTGATCATAACGAAGACAATAAAAAAGATATCAGTGACATCGGTCCAGCCGATCTATTATTTCAATGTGTATAATCGATGCCGTAGGGTACCAGCAGACTAGAATAGTACCTTCCTATGAGGTAACGAAACCAACAGATGGCGATATATGCACTTAAAACAACGTAGCCCAATTCGAAAATTCATCTATTAGTGGATTTTTAAGGCTGCTATAATGTATAATGGATGTTATTAATGTAAACTCCCCGTTACGTTTTTCTGTGTTAACATGTTAACGCTTGGCAGTGTAGAATAGTACCTCCTCCTTCATCAGATGTCGTAATAGAAGACTGAAGTACCGAGAGCGATAGATGGCGGTATATCCTATTTAAAAAGTGTAGCTCAAATGCGATAAGGCGGAGATGGGCAGCAGCATTTCCATAGCGAAGTTACGCTTTCCCGTTACCACGACGCTTGCCCAGCGCGGAAATCATGGGTAAATTCCCCCTATTTCGGAGAGGCTTATGTACTGCATTGGACGTTTAGAGAGATATGATGATGTTTTAAGCGTTAAAACTATGATACTGAATGCGTTTAGAACTGTGAATATCATACGATTTCCACCAATAGCCAATAAAAACTTCATTCGTTCCACGTCCAATTTTGGTTAAAATTTTTATCCAATCAAGGTCTATAAACTTCGTGACACTGCTGAATGCAAATGCAGACTAAAAGATTGAACGTCGACATGAAACTAAAATGTTCCATAGTAATAAAAACGGGCGTGTGCAGTTTTTCAGTGCAAATACGGTTCGGAGTTGGAACGGACAATACGCGGGCACTGTCCGCCCTCTGATGAATGTTCAATATTGCTATTGGCGATTTTTGGTACTAACATTTTGAAGAATATCACCTGACAATACAAGTAGGGCACTAAAACTATACACTTTATTCAGAATACAGTGTACAGATAATTTTAGGACAATATTTGACGGGCCCGAAGGCGCAGATGATAGTGATCCTATCTTGTGCGCCAAGCGTCGTGGATTCGATCCCCACCTTGGATAAATATTTATATGACGATATTTGTGTTCGTTCTATGTCTGTGTATTAAATATATGTATTTAAGTAATATATTTCTAATAACTGTTGTCTGATGTCGGTAAAACATCGTCATTCAATGGCGTATGACCATTGAATGACACGTCGACAGCTCCCACAGATAACTGAGAAACCCGCGAAGCGCGGCAAATTCATATAATGAAATTTTATTTCATTACATATATATTAATTCTATAGTGTGAACACGAATATAATTTATTACATAATACACGCTACATGAATAGTACCTATCCCCAAAAAGAATATGACCAACACACTTCCCTAGACGATGTCGAAAACCAGAACTTCAGGTTCACTTAAGGTTGCAAATTTCCATGGGTACAGTGCCTTCTTGAAAAATCAATGTATCATACTTTTCTTTATAATGGTATAGAATAAGTTAGTTAGTCACGTCTTGACCTCTGTAATAGTTACCCATCAAATATACAACCAGTACTTTATCGTTCGTTTAATTTACTATCGTACTAAAAAGCGCCTACAGATGTCAAAGTACTAACGTGTTTTAATAGAAACCCTGCACCCTTTTTGTATACCAAACATTCTAAACACCGGGTATTGAAAATATGAATGATGAATAGAAGGACATTACCCAATGAATGCTAAGTACTTTATAGCCCAAACCTAAAGTGAACCTAAACGTACAAAACAATAAACACTTATCTCGAACTACTTGCTTTGTTTATGCCGTTCACTCACCACCAACCTCTCGGTTATATATCATCATCATCGTTTTAGCCCGTTGAAGTCCAATGCTAGACATAGGCCTCCCCTTGAAATATCCTACCCTACAAATATCATCATATAAGTATTTGTCCTGGGTGGGGATCGGAACCACGACCTTTGGGGCGCAAGATACGATACTCTACGGAGGGATAGTTTATCTCCATAGAGTAGGTACAAGAACAATCCTTCCACCGTCTCATAGTCGTACCAACCTTGCGGCTATAATGGCCGAATCGTGGGAGATGGCCGGAACGGCGTCTGCACAGCTGCGCACTAGTCTTTACTTCTAACAAATTCTTTATATCTACGTCCTTGTTCCTATATTGCAATCCGCCCCCCCCACCGCCCCCCTCTTAATTGCACGCTTCTCACCCTATGCTAGCCGCGCGCGAACTCCTGCAGACATCCGAAGTTTTTTTCTGATCTCACCAGGTCGCCAAACCGGACAGAACTATACGTCTTCATTGTGATTCCGTTTAACATCTTTTGTCGGAGCTTGTCATAGGTTTTAGTCTCATCTTCTAGGCTGCAGTCACACGTGCTCTAATCACATAGCTTCATGTTGAACAGGCGCTTTCTGAAGCATACATGTCCAGTGAGGAGCTGTGACTTTCAGTAGTTAGTTGAGACCCAGCGCAAGCCGAAGCACACAGCTACATCAGGAATGGTACAACAACAGTCATTATCATCATATCAGCCATAAAACGTCCACTGCTGGACATACGCGTCCCCAAGTAGTCGCCAAAAGGACCGGTTGTATGCGGCAGCGCGATCCTGCTGTGTCAGTCAGATCGTCTATCCAACGTGCAGGTGGACGCCCTACGCTACGCTTGTCGGTACGTGGTCTCCATTCCAGAACCTTGCAACTCCACCGACCATCGGTTCTGCGTACTAAATACCCTTCGTGAAGAAGAAGAAGTGAACAAGAACAGTGCGAAATGGAAATAAAAAGACGATTCACAACCAGAAAAATACGAGAACCAGCTTAAACGAAGTCAAACAATATAAATGAAAGCGATTTAAACCGGAGCCTATCGATCGAACGGTATCAAATACAAATAGATGCCCACTTGTTTGTTTATGAAAGCCGAGACGGGTTAATTAGTCCATTATCATTTGCAAACAAATGGAATTCGAATACAATAAAACTCAATTGGCTCCGAATACAATGGAGTCGTTTGTGTCGATATCTACTGGTAGATGTCGCACATTCGGAATTTTTAAATATATTTTGGGACCACAATATATTAGCCGCAAATGACGGCAGAGTAGAACAGTACCTCCCTCTTTACCAGATGTCGCAAGAGACGACTAAGGTACCAGAACCGACAAATGGCGGTAAATCCTTCCAAAATACCTCTACTATAATTCTACACAGCGTGGATGGGCAGCAGCATCCTCGTCGCAGAGTTGTGCTCTGCGATTGACACCACGCCTGCGAGACAATTATGGGCAAAAATCCCCCTATCTTAGGGAGGCCTATGTCCAACAGTGGACTTTCTATGGCACATATAATGTTAATGAAGATGATGATGAGGAATTAAATATCCAACTTTAGACAACGCCTTTTCACATAGCCAGAACGAATTAGGCTCATTGATACGCCTAGAACCATATATTTTTAGCGGTCAAGCAGTTTTAATAAGTACCTAATGCACGGAAATGATTTCTTTAGTCCTTTTCTGATAAATAATGTATTTATATGAGACGAATTGTTTTAATTACTATATTTAAATCGATTCGATGTGTGCTTGATTGTTACAGAAAAATATGCAAATTTCACAGTTGGATAAAGCGAAGTAATTAGGATTTTGTATAACTACATTTTGTGTAGGAAAATAATTGCATTCATTAATAAATATTAACTATGCATGATTTTGATTTTAAAATGAATTCCTAGAAGAGACGTCATACAACAAAGGTGGCCTACATAGGTACCTTATTTTATCAGGCATAGAAAGTCGGACATAGGCCTTTTCAATGCGGGATTTTATATAAAAACTATCTAATGTAACTAATAACTATTGCTTATCTATAGATTGTTTCAAACTTGTAGAAATTTTTCATTTGAGTTTATAAGTATTTATGTAGAACATTAAAGAGATATGCCACTTATATCTCAGCACAAAATTAATACTAGGAAAATGGTCCGCAACCAACCTAAAGCCAAGAACAAATTTACTTTTATATTACCGGTTGTATTATAAATTCACATAGTATCTCATATTTGGTGTGACTCCGAGAAGTAGTCCTTGTGTAAGCTTGTGGACATCAGTCAACAGAGAAATCACAAATATTATCATATTAATATTTGTCCTAGGCAGGGATCTACCTCCGAAATTTAGACGTTACATTAAATTAAAAAAGAAAATTTTAAGTTTAACATTTCTGCGTCCCATGAAAAACATCAAAGGTGCAGCTTAAAAAAATTGCGTCGCACCAGACCTAGCTACGCGTTTATTTTCTAAACAAATCTCTTGCTTTGTCGGCTAATGGAGAATTCGAATGCTGCAAATTAGAATAAACACGCTACGGAGTGATTCTCGAACGATGCGACGAAAACAAAACATGCCTGAGCGAGACCGTACCGCAGTTATTCCTTCTCCATTTATTGCCAGCGATATTTGCTATTTTAGCTGTGAAGCTATTATCTTTGGTTTGTATTACAAACTAGGGGCCTGCCTAGGCCTCCTGTTGATCCCGATACATTGCGAGTATTGATTTGGTTTAGATTAAAGTTGACAATTCACGTCAAGTGTTCGATAGAAGGAAATGTGTTGTTTTGTTTAATATTAAATAAATTCCTACAAAATCTATATATTCCTAAAAAATACATTGACCTAATTTCGTAATAAGTCGCTTAAAGCACTTCTGTTACAGACATCAGACAATAGAGGAATTACAAATATACTACTTAAATACATATAATTAACATATTAACATCCAGATACAGAACAAACATAAATATAATCATATAAATGTTTGTCCTGGGTGGGGATCGAACCCACGACCTTTGGCACACAAGACAAGATCACTACTATCTACGCCATCGGGTCCATTATTAACACCAGTCATAGAACTAACGTTATTGCTTACGCAACCTCAGTCTCGTATATATATTTCAGAGGTGACCACCCACGACTCAAGCATGCTTTCAAAAATATGTATGCTACTTCTATCATAAAATTCTTGAGAGTGAGCTGGGGTGCACCTGGAACATTTTTATGCAAATATTTCTGTAAGAGACAGATGGTGGTATATCCATCCGAAACGGTGTAGATCGGCAGAGATAAGCAGCAGCATTGCCGTCGCGAAGCTATTGCCTGCCCAGCGTGGCAATTAAGAACAAAATTCCCTATTTATATTACTTAGTTATAAACCCTATTTCCGGAAATTCTACGGCGGCTATGATGATGATAAACATGCATTATATGTAAGTGTGATGGTGTTCATCACTGTATTCATTTTTAGTACCAATTTCAACCCTTCAGACTGGAACGCTATAACAATTTTAGCGGTAAACGTAAATACTTGGCTCAAACTATTAAAGATTGATTCGATTAAGCGATGTTCTAGAAAAAATTAAGGTCTGGTACTTCAATATGAAAGAATAGGGTTTAAAGTTGTTTTAGCTTACTGAAACTAAATATGAGAGTAAAATACTCATGTAAACAGTGGACAGACAGAAAGATGTCTGTTTGTTGGTATGTTCAAATCTAGCTTCAGGATTTTTTTTCTCTTGCTATAAATTTTATACCATTATATTAGCTGTACGATTTCCACTGCCTGCGTTTGGGACCGGTTGCAAAGCGGGCGTCTCTCCAATTTATCTCTCGTGCGTGGCCTCTAATCCAGAACTTTGACGGTCGGTTTTGCGTGTGTCCCGCCCGTTGCAACTTTGACTTGCAAATTCGCTGAGCTGTTGGTAACTTTGTTCGTTTACTGATCTCCTGATTTCCGATTCGATGTAGCTGGTTACATTAGGGAGACTCAAAAGTTCCGTAGTAAGATGCTGCGTATCAGTGTCAAAAATCATTGCTGGTAGATACATTGGTCGATGATTTTTTATAGTTTATATAAATTAAAAGTTAGCCTATATATGTGGCTATATATAACATTTTAGATATTTTTTGATATTTTATTGAGTTTTCTTTAATGTCAACATTAATTATTATTTTCTTTCTTTATTTATTTTATTTATTTAACTTTATTGCACAAAATGTTACAAAATGTACAAATGGCGGACTTAATGCCAGATGGGATTATCTCCCAGTCAACCATTACACAAAACAGAAAATATGTGTATATATAGTGGTGCAGGCAATATATATAAAAAATAAATAAACGTGACATATTTGTATAAATAAACGCAATAAATGCATATGATATAATATATATATAAAGTACGGAGACAGCGTTTCAGGATAAATTTGTTTGGGGATTGCTTAATATTCAACGGAAGCTCATTCCAGAGTCGTATAGCTGTCACTGTAAAAGAGTTTGTCAAAAAACTAGAGTGATGAGAAGGAGTTAAGAGCGAGAGAGTATTAGAAGAACGGAGACTACGTTCCTGAGAGGATGTAATATTATGTAGTCTATAGCCTATAGACGCCCGTGTCAGCACAAGGATTTCACTAGCGTGTCACAAACCCTGTGAACTAAAGATACCATGTTACTTTTGCCCAGGAAATACACTGCCTCTCTCACCCTTTAAATTCACGAACACTTCTATTTGACGGTAGAAATAGGTGACAGAGATGCAGTACAAATGTCAAGATAAATTTTTAATTTTTGTAAAATTCCGTCGACTTTTGAGACTGCCTATACTTTTATAATTGTTCATTCTTCTAGGACTAAGACGTGAGGTACCGGCAGAGTAGAAAGACTAAGGTACAAGAACCGATAGAAGACCATATAGCTATCCAAAACAATGTGGCTCAAATGCACAGGGCGTAGATAGGCAGTAAATGAGCGCAAATTTTCCCCGCCGAAAAAACTGCGCTCTGCGATTGCCAACACGCTTGCCCAGCGCGGCAAGTATGAGCAAAATTCCTCTTTTCCAACAGTGGACTTCTAATTCTTCTAAGTGAACTGTACATTCTTCTATATTTTTAACTTTATATCTTCAATATTAGTAATAACATCCATTTATACCACATTTCAATCACTTTCTCTACAATATACATATAGACTTAACCTTGGTCTGCCACTTATAGCTACCAAAACCAATTAACCATAGTTAATTTTATATTTACAATAGTTATTAATACAGTTGATTAACCAAACAGCTTAATAAGATCAATTCCAATTACGACTAACGCCTATACCCTAAGAAACCTAGATTAAGTCCTCTATAGACAAATAGAAAGGCGGCGATCTCCACTTATCTTACGGAGGCAATTTGCCGTCGGTTGATAAGGATGTTTCAATTCCCTGTGCGAATGAAATAACCGAGCCTGCCCACTGCCGAGATAGGGCGCCTCGTGCCCAGACTGACCTACGGGCACGACCTAATAGATACTGTCCGGTAGGTTGTTTAAAAACACTATAATTACACAGCCTTTTTATCGGCTCTTACGACCAGATGAAGGTTAAAAATGATAAAGAAGCATCACTATTCCTTATCTGTAACACTAATTACTAATTTAGGTCAATCGCATTCTTTTTATTATACGGCTCTATAAAATAAATAATTCATCCAAGAGCAACTGCATAAGATTATGCAATAAAATACCATGCTGCATATCAAACTCAATGATAAATAAATATAAAAATTACATAAAGAGTACACTTATTTTTGAAGCATATTATAGTGTTAAAGATAGCCTATTAAATTGCTTTAACCTAGCTTAAAAACATGCAGCGGTTCTATTAACACTAACTATTTAGTATTGATGGTATCTGTACCACCACCAGTTTTTCTTGTAGATTCCTTTCTGGTGGCTCGTGTAATACAGTTTAGTACTTCATATTTCTGAATTCAAATTGTTGTATTTATTGTTTTTGACGATTCCAAAGTACTTATATACGAGCCTAGTTGAATAAAGAATATTTTGATTTAATTTTATTTGATATATAACAAAAACAGATGGACTCAATAATTTCAAATTACTTGAATTTAATAGAGGGCATCTTACGTCAATACAATTAATCATGTGTGTAAGTAATTTATAAAGAAATAACAAGTCTCTAATCATTCAACAAACTGATAAATATGGATCGTACGAAGATCGATTTATTTAATTGCAATCTCACATTTAATAATTTCAATATAAATTACAGAAAATCTAATATATAAAATTCCCGTGTCACAATGTTAGCTACCATACTCCTCCGAAACGGCTTAACTGATTCTTATGAAATTTTATAAACATATTTGGTAGGTCTAAGAATCGGCTACCATCTATTTTTCATACACCTGTGATAAGGGTTATCCAACCCTAACATTTATTTTTAATTTTTGTACAATTTTTTTCTTAAAGTGGCATAATGAAGTTAAAATACAACCCTACATTTTCACCCTTTAATCACCAACCCCTATTTTTAATTAGCAATATTGGAAATATCAGATAATATTAGATAATAAATATATAATAAACAATACTATTTACCTGTGATAAGTTCTAATATGTGTGTTGTTAGTGAGACGTACATAAATAATAAATTTACTTTAACTATTTTCTACAAATAAAAAATAACAAAATATTGTTAACAATATTAATGTAAAGCTTAAAGTGAAGAAATAACCCAGGGCTATATTTATGTTGAAACCATTCCTGTATTCCTCTTGAGGGTAGCAATGTTCCTGTGCGTGACAGATTGTCACGCGACACAAAGCAAGGCAGCCTTCTGAAGACAGACTGCCTGCCTTGTAAGCTCCAAGAGCCAGCATTGTTGGCCGAGACTGGAATACATTTGTGGTAAGCGGTTAGGATTACGTTTGCCTAAATTACCATTGTTAAAATTAACACTTTCAAATATAAACACGTTCAAAACAATACAAGAGAAATACATCCGACATTTAACTTTAGTAACTAACCTTTATTTTAAGGAGGTTTCTTGATTCTTGGTGTACTTTTAAATTAATTATTTAAATAATTTGTATAAGTCGCAGAGAACCACCATGAGAGACCAATTTTTTATTATCATCATACCAGCCATTGAAAATCCACTGCTGAAAAGGCCTCTCTAATAAAAGAGGTTTTTTGACAATAATCGCAGACGCGCGACGGAGACGCGCTCATCCTCGCGCTATGCATTTACGCTATTTTTGATGGATATACCGATAGAGTAATTATAAGAAATATTAATAATTAATTATGTACCAGGTGTCGTAAAAGGCGACTAAGGTGCTAAAACCGACAGATAGCAGTATATCCATCCAAAACAGTGCAGTCATCAGATGCACAGGGCGGGATGGGCAGCAGCATACCAGTCACGAAAGCTGCGCTCTGCAAATGCCAAAACGCTTACATAGCGCGGTAAATATGGTCAACATTCCCCTTTTCTTGGGGAGGCCTACGTCCAGCAGTGGGCTTCCAATGACTGGTTTGATGAGATAAATAATTCATGCAACATTTCACATATTGACCTGACTCCGACATAAGTTGCTTAAAGCGCTTGTGTTACGGACATCAGGCAATCAAAGGAATCACAAATATTAAATACATATATTTAGTTCCTAGACGGAGTAAAAACATAAATCTCTTTGTATAAATATGTGCTCTGAGTGCAGATCGAACCCACGACCTTTGGCGAATAAAATATAATCATCACTACCATCCTCGCCATTGAGCCAGACGGAACCGTTAGAATATACCTCCCTCTGTTCCAAGTATCGTAAGAGAAACCAACAGGCAACAAAACCTTCAATGATTGATCGATTTGAAAATCTCTCGGGAAGGTTTCGCTCCAAACATTTATTCACGAACATTTGCTTTGTTCTGTGCCTGGTCATCACTACATAATATATAATAAAGTCTCTTCCCGCTGTCTGTCTATCTGTCCCTATTTCTGCTAAAAACTTTAAAAGACTCATAGGTCATAAGAGGCGACTAAGACTAAGTATCAGAACCGACAGATGGCAGTATATCCATCCAAAACAGGGCGGGAATGGGCAGCAGCATCCCCGTCGCGAAAACTGCGCTCTGCGATTGACATCACGCTTGCCCTGCGCGGCAATAACGGGCAACTTTCTCCCTCTCTTGGAGAGACCTATGTCCAGCAGTCGACTTTCAGAGGCTGGAATGATTACTGCAGTATTGTACATTATAAATGAGTCAACAAAAAACCGATGAGGCATATGTCTATCTCTTAAAGATAACCTGCAATAACCATTTTTATCTACACCGGAGTAAGAGCGTGTCACTAATATTTATTTGAGTGGCATGTGGAGATTCTTCTGCTGTTTGATGTCCATACTAGTGATTTAAGCTGTTTATCTAAAGTGTTAGAGTAAAATTAGATTAGTGAATTTATAAAACAAAAATAAAAGGTGTTATGTTGCTGTCAGCTGCAACTTCACTTGGATGGACTCGTCCTGTTTCTGAAATCCTGCGCTCTCATACTTGTATTCGTAATACTGTTGCAATGTTGATTTATAGTTATTACGGACAACAGAGGAATCACACATATATTTTTAACATCCAGAGATAGAACAAACACAAATGTTAACATATAAATATTTGTCAGGGTGGAAATCGAACTCACGGCCTTAGGTGCCTTTGATAGGATCGCTACCATCTGCGCCATCAGGACCGTCGTAAACGTTGATTAAAACAAAGATTATCATTAATGTCGTGTTATGAAAAACCTTTTGTGTAATCAAATAACTCTTTTAACGGATTTTAAATGCGGTTTCTTAACTTTTTTTTGCTTGACCTAATTTTTTTATAAATAGCGAACGCGTAAATTTTAGAAAATATAATAATTTATAGTGTATTTTTGTGGATTTAACATATGATACCACCTTAGGCAGGCTTTCATTCAGCCCATAATGCCCCAAACTTGGGGCACAGATAAAAGGCCGTTAAACGGCCGGCCCATTCTCCGGGATCCTTGGGGCTGCATCGCCATTGTTAGGAAAATAAATATAAATCAAATTGAACAACCGGTATGGCGCAGGTTTGTTTAGGACCAAGTTTTAGCTTAGAAATTTCGGCCGGGAATTCCCATCCCTACTTTCAATTTTACATATATACAGCCCTAGCTTTCCCGCTGTCATCTGTCACTTTTAATAGAATAATATTTAATGTGATAGTAATCGTCACAGCCTATGGACGCTCGTTATATCACAAGGACTTTACTAGCGCGTTGCTAACCTTGTGACTTGAAGATACCATGACAGATTACACAGTAATTTCACTGCCTCTTTCACACTCCAAATCGGAACACAGCAATATAAACACTGTTGTTTGACGGTTTTTCAGAAACGGAATTTCAATAATTACACATATTATATATATATATTTATTTATATATATATATATATATATAATGCGGATTAGACTCACTCACTTATTTCAACCGTCGTATATATATATAGTCTCTTTCGTATAATGGTTGACTGGGAAATAATGGCAGCTGGCATTAAGTCCGCCATTTGTAAATTTTGACATATTTCCTCTTCTAGGTTACTATCTGGTTAATATTATATTCAATTATGAATATTAGTGTCCCTCTACAAAATATATAAATACATTTGTGTTTTTGTGCCTGGCGGTCAAATATGTATATTTATGTATAGGTACTATTTGTGATTCCTCAGTTGTTTGAAGTCCCTTATTTCGGAGGCAAGTCAATAAATGAGATGTTGTGTAAATTATTATTATCTGATTAAATGCGCGCCAGAATTAGAACTAAAGGAACCAATACCACTTAACGAAGTCGTGAGGTAAGTAAGGTAAGTCGCTTCCCACTATCTATTCCTATGTATGCTTATATCTTTAAAACTACGCTACGGATTTCAATGCAGTTTCTATTGAAATCCGTTTGTATAAAATACAGTGATTCAAGTGTAAGGTTTGTATTTATAATGCATACATAATACATTGACTAATAACAATAATAATATATCATATTTGATACATTGACCTGACTCCGAGTTAAGTCACTTAAAGCACTTGTGACATAAGACAGCAGAAAAATCAAAAATATAATACTTAAATACATATTTTAATACCCAGACACAGAACAAATATAAATATTATCATATACATACATATCCTGGGTAGGGATCGAACCCACGACACATGGCGCATAAAACAGGATCACAACTATATGTATCATCGGACCAGTATTAGAGAAACACGGACAGTTTTAAAGGTTTCCCATGTGAAGTCTACATTTTGCACTTACATTGCAAACATTGCTAAATCTGACAACATTGATCAATTATTGACAACATTTCAAAGGTCTACAACAAAGACCGCGATGTCATATCTATCTCTTAGAGATAGCCCACAATTACATTTTTTTTATCCTCATTGCATCCTTACGAAGCCGGGGTGGGTCGGTCTGTATTCTAATAAAAGTTAACAATTTCTAATTTTTGTTCTTCTACCTAAGCCGAATTAGTTCTTTACAAAGTTACGTTACCCAGGAACATTATTTGCTCAACGAAATAGTTAATTAGTCTAAACAAATACTAATTGAAGTATTCTCAGTCGTTGTACCAAGATAATATGTCTATTCACACATAAATTGAATCACAAATCAAAACTGACGCGAACTTCGACGAAAATTGGCGGATTTCAACGCCCCAAATTATAAACACAACCTTAAAGCCTCAATTGGAGCCGACTTAACAATTGGTTCAAGTTTATTCAAGGGCCATGAACGGTAGCCATTGTGAACGCAGCTCGTGCCACCCGGGGATTCTGGAACGTTGGTTCTATCGATACATGACAGGAACACGCGTGAATAAAGGTCCGCTTTTAAATCATGAATATGTTGTGGGGCTTAGTTTTGCCCACACACACAGTGAGATTGGCTTTTGACTTGTAAAGGTGAACTGATGTTAATGTAATCCATCTGCGCAAACGTTGGCGCAGATGGTAGTGATCCTATCTTGTGCGGCAAAGGTCGTGGGTTCGATTCCCATACAGGACAAATATTTACATGTCTCATCTCATCTTATCTTTCCAGCTATTGGAAGTAAACTGCTGGATATAAGCCCCCCCAAGATTTACTTTGTTATATTATATCACATGACCCAGTACTTTCTGTGCCTCTCTCACTCTTCTATCCGAAACACAGCAATACGACCACTGTTATTAGACGATAGAAATAGGTGAAAGTGAAATTTTTGTGCAGACCTTTGTATGAGGGCCACATTTCCTCATGAAGCTGAAGCTCCTAGCTTAACATAAAATAAATGTTAAAACCATAAAATAATATGATAATATTAGTTTAGAAGGTATTACTTTAATTAAGCTATATTTACAGTAATAATGTAGAATAAAAAATAGGGGCTGTAAAATGTTTAAATAGTCCCAATTTTGATCCCAAATCTGGAAACGAAAAGATCCTTTTATTATAATATAATTATGATATTTACTCAACATATACATTGACATGACTCCGGGATAAATTGCTTAAAGCACTTCTGTTACGAACATCAGACAACAGAGTAATCACAAATGTATTACTTAAATATATAACTTTAACACCCAGACACAAAACAAACAAATATCATCATATTAATGTGTGACCTAACTATGGATCAAACTCACGACTCTTGGCACATAAGATAGCGTCGCTACCATCAGCGCCATCGGGATCGTCAAATATTTTTTAAACATAAATTTAATAAACTTTACTACAAATATTTAGAAATCATGTCATCCCTAGTATTACATAGAAAATGATAAAAAATGACAAAACATTTCTCACCTAACAGGAACCACTTGGGAGTTCCCTAAACTCATTGAAATCTCATCCAGAACGAATCTAATTAAGCACTCGTCTCACCTAACAGTGTTCTGCGCGAACATAAAATACTAATAAATCCAGGGACACGCCGCCATCAAGCCTCATAAATACAAATAAACCAGCGCGTTCGAAAACAGCCGACGACAACGTTTATTAGCTGTTCAGCCGACAGGTTACAGCCGACCAGTTAATTTACGGTCGAGACGCGGTATCAAATCTCAAGGTACTTGATCGGATCGGGGTATCGGGTACTGCTTCAATGCAAATATAAAATTATTGATACTTCCAGGCTCTTAATTAAATTTTCGGTTGGTAACCACGCAATAATTTTATTGGAGGACACACAGCCGTGAGGTACCGGCAGAGTAGAATAGCACCTCCCCCCGTAACAGGTGTCGTAAGAGGCGACTAAGGTACCAGAACGGACAGATGACGATATATCCGAGACAGCTCAAATGCATATGGAGGGGCATCAGCATCACTGTGGTTAAAGCTGCACTCTGCGATTGCTGACAAGCTTGCCCAGCGGTAATTATGGTTAAGATTCCCCTTTTTTGGGGCCTATGACCAGCAGTGGACTTCCAATGGCTGGTGTAATGATAATGAACCAAAACATAAACGATATCCGATAAATAGTTAAGTTGTTATTTAAAGTTCGTCAACATGATAGGTGTCTTTATTATTTTCAAGCCGCACACAGCATTGTCGTCAACAGCTCAGTTGTGACGGATCTCCGTACTGCGGAGCGCTGAATTAACCGCTTGGCTTTCTTAGGTGACAAGCGAGGACACGCAGTCGGCTCGTGTCAGGTTATATTAGATTTACCCTCATTCAGAGTACTGAATCACTCCGTCTTCCAATCTTGTTGTTTGTGGGAGCCGGGTTTGTTGACTGACACGCTAATTGGTTTACATTATTATGAGTTACGTTGTGTTAGTGTTGATCGATGTATAGACAAGAATTGGAAGTCGTATGTCTCCATAGAAATTATTTATTTATTTGTCTCACCAACGTTTGTTTACACTTATAATTAACAACATCACAAGATATAGTAAACACTTATTAGTAAGTATATCTTACACAAAATACTTTTAAGTGGAAGCTACAAATTCTTATATTTAGTTGAAAAAACACACACAAAAGAGGAGAGCAATTAAATACTAATACAACCATAAACATAATACATATGTACCCCTACACAAAGAACAACTTTAAATGCTCTCTGAGGGTGAAATAACGACCGGACCATGTTGGGTAAGTCCACGAGAATATGCAGTGGTTCATTAACTAATTTGCAGTCTTGGGGACTTGGTATTGGGGAGTTTGATCCGAAA
>JACJUM010003237.1:914390-930292 GCA_020976665.1 Heortia vitessoides | reverse complement strand
ATATAGTAGTGCAGACAATATATATACAAAATAGATAAACGTGGCATACATATTTCTACTCGTATATACTCGTATATGCCATGTTTATTTGGGGATTGCTTAATATTCAACGGAAGCTTGTTCCAGAGTCGTATAGCTGTCACTGTAAAAGAGTTTGTCAAAAAACTAGAGCGATGAGAAGAAGTTAACTAATCTTTATATACAAAAATTTGGCGTCACGTTTTTTTGAGAACTTCGAAACTATTAATCCGATCACAATATTCTTTTGAAGTAGTTTATATCTCAAATTATAGATGCAATACTTTTTATGAAAAACATATATTCGTCGGGTACGATGGCGGTTTTGGTAGTCATAATGTCTTGTGAGCCAAAGATCGTTTGCCGGTTCGCTCCCAACCCAGAACAAATATATACATGATGAATACTTGATTTGTTCTGTCTAGGTGATATTTGTACATATTTACTATAGTAATTATTTTAGAGAAATAAAAACAGAAGCCGAGTTTCGATACTGTACAAAACAAGCTTATTAAATATCTTATCTACTCGAAAATTGGTATATCTAGATTACATTTAAGCAACGCCATCTGTGAGCTGGCTCCGACATCCGTCTCCGACATTACGCAGGAAATGACATCATCGCTGATGGCACATGGCATGATCGAGATAACGCAAGTAATACGGGGTGTCATGCGGCGCCTGATATAAATTTCGGGACCTAATTAGCTTGATTCATTATGCAAAATTAAATTTTAGGTATTACCTACTAACTGTTTCCGCGAGTTCGTTCGCGGAAAAGTGACTTTGGGCAGCATATTTTCTCCCGTTTATACCACATTTATGATTGATGCTCCGCTACTAGTAGTCGTAACGTAGTTTTATGTAAGTTACTCCTTATAATAAACAGCTATTTTCCAGTGAAAGACCTATCAAAATCGGTTGAGCTTTTTCAGAGATTTCCTCAAATAAACAGACAGACAGACAAAATTTGGTATATGTATGTACTGTGTATACATGCATTAAGTAAAAACAGTTATTTTAATGTTACAGGCACTCGAAATTTTATTTAATTGTATTGATTTGTGAAATTCAATTAAATTTAATTTTTGAGTGCATTTGACTAATTTCAGTAAATTTTAAGATGGGTTTTAACATAAATAAATAAATTATGTGTCTTTGTTGCTTCTTCATACAGAAAAGGATTTTATTTAATCTATTTAAATATTTCTGTGTTACATCAGAATGTTATTAATTACCCAAAAGGCTTTTTTTTAACCTAATGCTGACCAACTCAGACGTCAATTCCAGCACCGCCGGCGGGATGGGCGAGGCCATTCATTACTGAACGACCCGATTGTTTCCGGGTTCTCGGATTCGGAGAGGGCTCAAGTGGTAGGCCAGTGCCTCGACATTGAGGGCATTTGAAAATTGCTGATTATATTGCATTAGAATAATACTTAGACTATTTTATTTATATAAATGGTTGAGGATAGTTACGACTTCGTCAGAATCATGTCTTAGGATTCACACGAAGATACGGGTAATTGTTAGTTTGAAATAAACATTTAGGAGTTCCCTAGCAAACCATCTTGGTTTCTCCTGAGTAGCATATTTTTTTGCTTTTCAATGTCACAAAATAATCCATAAGTAACATAACTTAATAATTGGACGTGTCATAAAAGGCGACTAAGGTACCGGAACCGATAAATTACAGTATATCCATCCAAATGAATGTAGCTAAAATTCAATAGGGCAGGAATTGGCAGCAGCATTTTCGTCGCGAAGCGACGCTCTGCTATTGCCACTACGCTTGCCCAGATGAGCTAATTCCCCCCTTTTTGGGTAGGTCTATATCCAGCAGTTGTACAACTGTTATCATGATGATGATGATAAAGATAATGAATAATCTATTAATGTATGTAACGAGGCCCCTAACTTATACATAAATCTCAAAATTTTTAACCCAATTTTAAACTTAATAACATAGTTTTAGACTTCGATAACGATAAAATATATTTACTTCATGATCCTATAATTTACTAATAAGCATTAGAATAACCAGTCTTATTTGAGTTTAAATAAACATCAAAATAGAATGAACTCCGAGTCTTTGACTAATGCTGCGAACCATCAGCTCTGAAACAACTCCATCTGTTATCAGCGGCCGACATCGCTTTGCACTTCGCAGGAAATTACACCGTCTCTGAGGTCACGGCGCACGCTCGAGATAGCGGCTTGTAATTTGCGACCATTGTTATGCAGCCTCTTCCGATCTGTGACGTAATTATCTCTGCGAAGACATAGAGCCTATTAACTTGGATTTCGCAATGTCTTGTCAAATGAATAAGTCTCTACTACAATGAACTAAGCCGCAGTGGCAAAGACATATTTTAAATAATAGATTACTCACTTTTAGGAATAAAATTTATAATCGGCTACAGAGCAGAAAAATCATTCATCATATATTTTTTGCTTGTATTCTTTATAATTTTTTACGTCATGAATTATAAAAAAAAACAGACCGTGTACACGTCTCCTCGGTTACCGTCTAGTTAATATTATATTTAATTAGTTATATTAGTATGTATGATAGTAATTTGTTAGTATACCTATACTAAATAAATAAATAAACACTTTACTAAAACATCGCTAGAATGTTTTCTCAAATTCTAAATAATATATTGGTCAACATCTTACAGTTGATTGAAAAAATAAAATATTAATTTGGGTTTAACTCATTCCCGAGAAAGAAGTGATTTTGATAACTTTCTATTCCAATCGTATGTTATTAACAAAATTCAGTCATGGTTTTTTTCTGAAAATTTGCTGAAATAATATTTTTCAAAAAATCATTAGTTTTAAATACTTGTTACAAATTGTATTTGTCACAATATTTTCTTGCATTGCGTAGTAAAAATTCACAGTTTCACATTAACAAATTCCTCAATATTATTGATTTCAAAACGAATATAGTGAAGACTTCAAAACAAATGATTATTTAAAATCATTTAAAATAAGGTTAATAACAAGCTTTTAAAATGCGACTTATGATCTGTTCTGAAAAAGACTGAACTTAGACCGAATGACACCATTAGCAGTATTCTAGAGTTAGACAAATATCTTACAAAGATCGTCGGCATCGGTAATTTTGTCTTACCTATTTCTACCGCCAAATAGCAGTGCTCGCATTGCTGTGTCCCGGTCAGAAGAATGAGAGAGGTAGGAAAATTACTGAGTAATGTAACATAATATCTTATAGTCACAAAGTTAACAATGCGCTAGTGATACCCTTGTGATATTACGAGCGTTTATAGGCTGCGATCACGTTTATCACCAAGCGGACCGTAAGCTAGTTTGCTGACTTAATTATATAAAACAAAAAACCCCTTTATTGGCAAGCATTGCTCGTAATTACCAATAAGCGAATGTCGTAGCAAGCACAGAGCAGACCTTTCCTTTTGACGCAGATTTAATTGCCCATTCCCACAATGACGCTTTAAGTTCAAACTCAAATATTCTTTATTCGAGTTGGCCCATTACAAGCACTTTTAAACCGCGAATTAAATAAAAAATAAATCCCATTATATTTTCTAAGATGAGCTAAATTAAATCCAATAAAATAATACAGACGACCCTGATAACTCAAGGGATTATAAGTCACTCAACAGACTTAACTAGTCTGCCGGTGTCAGGGAGGTCTTAAAACTAAGTGATAAACCTATAACAAAAACTGTTGTAAGCAATTCAACCCCAAAAGTCTTAAGCTACGCAACTCTGGTGCCTCTAATCGTTTCTTATCACACCTAGTTACAGAGAGAGGGAAAATACTACCACATTGTATACCACGGCAAATAAGTTATATGATCTTATGAATTCAAACGGGCCCAATGGCGTAGATGGCAGTGATCTTATCTTGTGCGCCAGGGTTCGATTCCTGTCCAGAACAAATATTTATATGATGATATTATTTGTATTTGTTCTGTGTCTGGGTGTTAAATATATATTTAAGTATTATATTTGTGATGTCTGGCGTCCGTAATACAAGTGCTTTAAGCAACTTACCACGGAGTAACGTTTATATATGAGATGTTGTGGGAATTTATTTTTTAATATTATTATCTAATCTATCATTTACGCTTTCACTCTTAATAATAAAACTACTCTCTTAACGGCTTTAAAACGCGGTTTATTGTGAACGGTTGTAGCAGGATAAACGGAGCATCCAACCATCCCCGACCTGTTCATTTAAGTTACGCTATTTCGGATGGATATACCGCCATCTGTCGACATTTGGTGCTGGGGGACCTCAAATTTTCTACTACTCCTAAATCTGCATTATTCTGCATTTCAATGTCCCATCGCTAGACTCAAAACTTGCGTAACAAATTCTGAAACGGTTTCTACTGATAAATATAGATGAATGTTTAGACGTAATTTATTAATAATTTAAGAAAGTTGGTTAAAAAATTGACAGTAACTGTAAAAATGTTTAAAAAAAGATGGCTACACCAATATTATACTTAAATACGCTGGCTAATACTACAAAATTTAAATGTTACCCTAAATGCTCGCTAACCCATACAAAGCTGAGACCTGTTGCTAGTATAGGATAGTTTAGAATAAGGTAATCAATTTACTCGTATCAATAATAAACAACTCTACTCTGATTTACAGGTGTTCGGGCAAGCACCGAGTATGGTCAAGCGTGGCCTTGGCGGCGCTCAGTATGCTGGCAAAAGAGACCGGCCTCACGGCATTGCTGTTCAACGTGGCCTTCGACCTGTACCGCTGCTGGAGTCCTATTGCGAGGTAATAATAAGCCAGACGGGCTGTGAGGTACCTGCAGAATAGAGTAGTACCTCTCCCTTTTTTAGGTGTCATAAAAAGCGACTAAGGTACATCCGAAACAATACAGCTGATATGCGCATGACGTGGATGAGCAGCAACATCCCCGTCGCGTATAATTGCCGATCAGGGCAAGCGTGTTGGCAATCACAGAATGTTACTTTCACAACTTGGATGTTGCTGCCCCTCCCCGCCCTGTGCATTTGAGTTCGCTGTTCCGGGTGGATATACCGCCATCTATCGGTACTGGTACCTTAGTCTCCTCTTATGACATCTGGTACTGGGCGAGGTACTATTCTACTCTGCCAGTAGGCCACAGCTAGTGCATCAATGATTTTTGTATTAATACATATAAATATTAGGTCCCATGAGCATTAATATTTGTGTTCACACATCATCTTATATAATGATCTATCTACCTCCGAAATAAACTATGTAGAGGTTATAAGTAGTAGTAGAGTAGAGTAAAGAAGGTATTCCTAATGACAAATTAGGTAAAAAAAACTGAAACAAGTGACAACGACACAAAAATCTAAGCCGGGTGGAAGAGGTATTATAAAAACGCCAGGTCAAAATTAATAAGAATAAACGAGCATGTATGAATAGACTAATACGAGTAAGGGAAGCGAAAGAGGTTTGCCAAGATCGTAGCATGTTGAGATCCATAGTCTCTGCCTACCTTGATGGGACACAGGCGTGATGTATGAATGTATGGAATGAAAAAAGCTCCTTATTGTTTACTCGATGTCCAGGCTAATTCGTTTAAAAATATTATCAGAAAATATACTTTTACATAAAATTTTACTAAAGTAGTTCACTACTTCCAACTAGATCAATTAGTTTATAAAAATATAAATCTTCATTTTTAAATAAAATAAAAAGAATATACAAAATATTAAAGTTATCCGATGGGCTGTAAGAAAACAACTGGCATTTATTTGATCTCAACCCTGGGAAAATTTATATATAATGAATTTGTGTTTATTCTGAGTTAATATCTATTTAATTATAATGTTTATAATTCCTCCGTTGGCTGATGGTGGTAACACAAGTGATTCATGCAACTTATCTAGGAGTTAGGATGAGATATAAGATGTGTTAATGTATAAAAAAAATATCCTAGCATCCATTCATGATCCTCACAAGCTACGACGTCTGTAATCTTGGTAGGATAGACTAGATAAACTGCAAAATTACAACTACAGTCAAAACCAATTATAACGACATCTACAACGACCGATCGGTTATTACGACCAGACAGTAAGATCCAGGCCGAATCTGTAGTGAACTGTTCAGTAAACATACCGCCTAAAACAACATCGAATATAGCGACATATCGCTTATAACGACGAAACTTTCACACCAAAACAAAACAATACGAACGATCTTAGGTCTTATAACTAAGCGTTGAAGTATTATTTAGACGTATTATTACCTACGCTCTTTCTCTCACCCTATTCGAAGCTCTTCCCGACCATTTGACCTTGCATATTTATTGTTTAGTGCGCTGACTGCGTGCAGTCTTATAGTGCAGCTAAGTACATCTTGTATCTCCAATTATTTCTTAATGATCTTTTTTTTTGACATTTATTTGAAAACAATATTGTATTCTATATTATAATATGTGATAATTTAACTACTTATGATATGTATTGCTTATAAAAACTATCGGATATAACGTCGGTCCCTTCAATGACGCTATATGCGGTATTTCACTGTAGTTACATTTGAATAAACCTTTTCATTTCTAATAATGTGTAAAAATAAATCCCTTTTAAAGTAATTCGTCAGTCGATACCTCCAATAAATTATCCAGCAAAGGGTGAGGGGGGCGAGTGACGTCTGTATAAATGGCTTCTCATTTGCGGGCGCGACGCATGGGAATCCGCCGATCCCACGGGAAATCTAGCCTTTTACCCTTTTCCGGTCACACCGCTGATGATCTCTCAAATGCAGGTTATATTTTTGTTACATACCTAGATAAAATTAAATGTTCAAGGTATATTTGCTTAATTTATTGAGATCAACTCTTAAGTTAACCATGGAAGTAAATAAATGGTGAGATGACAACATAAAATTATTATGAAAATCAACAAAATATATAATAAATGAATTCCCACATCTCATACATATACCTAATTCTATGATAAGTCGCTAAAATCACTTGTGTTACAGAACATACTACTTAAATACAAGTATTTAACACCCAAACACAGAACAAACATCAATTTCATCATATATTATATTTGTCCTTGGTGGGGATCGAACCCACGACTTTTGGCGCACAAAGATATGTAAACCCATCACAGAACTAAATTAAAAGATACTTTTTATATTCTTCTCCAGACCTTTAACTTTGAAATGGAGGTGGAAAGGCGACGGTGTTTGGGGAAGAGTGGTCCGGTCCTTGGTTGCTCTGGTGCTTCTGTCAGGTGTCAGGCTGACGTTGCTCCAGGGATCATTGCCCGCCTTCTCAGCTCAGGACAACCCACCGGCGTTCCACCCCACGTTCGCTGTCAGGTATTTTCTTAATGTAAATGAGTTTAGAGTTTTATATGCTTCGGAAACATTGCTCAAGTGAAATTATATAAGTAACATCAAGTCAAAGCGAAAGTCATTTATATCTTTATCTAAGTAGGCCTACCACAGGCACTTTTAAATCGTCAAAAAATCGATTAAAATTGATTTGCTAATTACATTTTTAAACATATGAGCGATGATTCTAACAAACTTATGGTGTCATAAGAGTCATTCTTCCGTTGAATATTAAGCAATCCCCAAACAAATTTAACCTGAAACGCTGTCTCCGTACTTTATTTACTGATGCTGCTTCCCTAACTTTATAACCCTATTTCTGATGAACGTTATTTTATGTATATATATACGTATATACATACATATATATATATATATATATATATTTATATCATATGCATTTATTGCGTTTATTTATATAAATATGTATGCCACGTTTATTTATTTTGTGCACCACTATATATATATATTTTTCAGTTTTGTGTAATGGTTGACTGGGAGGTAATGCCATCTGGCATTAAGTCCGCCATTTGTACATTTTGTAACATTTTGTGCAATAAAGTTAAATAAATAAAAAAAAAAATTTAAATGGTCATTGAGTCATCTACTTTAATACAAGTCTGCCGGCACCAGACGGGTCTTACCCACTAGAAAATAACCTACAAGAAAAACTAATGGTCATAAGGGATCTAATAATACCTGATGGTAGGTGTTATTGGAGCACATACCAACGTTGGCGCTAACTAACCGTTGTCTTTATAGCAGATGTTAGAGCAATTCAATTAAATCCCAAACAGTTTCATCATTAATATAATCAAGTGGAATTATATCTATAAGGAGATGTAAATGTAATTAAGTTAATGTGTTATCATGACTCATCTTAAGTGCTGGCACTTAATAAGGTTTTGATTCTTTAGAATGAAAACAAACAATTTACGCGTATAGACATATAAAGAATACACACAAAAACTAGGCGCTTTTCAATCAAAACAATTTCAATATTTAAGGAAGATCAAAGCAGCTCGTCCATTTCCAGGTTAATGACCTTCTGCTACCTAGCCGCTTTCAACTGGTGGTTGCTGTTGTGCCCGTGGACCCTGAGCCACGACTGGCAGATGGGATCGGTGCCTCTCATCACCAGCGGTTGGGACCCGAGAAACCTGCTCACCTGCGCCGCGCTCATCGCGCTGCTCGCCCTGTCTTATCGATGTCTGGTGGACTTAGAGGTACATCGTACACCAAGGCGATTTATACAGTTTACTAGCAGTCTTCAATGAGGTAGACCTCACACAAAAGGTCGTATGCGTTGGTACCTCACTATCTCCTATTTCTACCACCAAATAGCAGTATTCGCATTGCTGTGTTTCGGTCTGAAGAATGAAAAAGGCAGTGAATTTACTGGGTAATGTGACATAATATACTCAAGTCACAAAGGTGGCAACACGTTTATGATATCCTATTCTCTATTAGACGCTCGTAATAAGGGCGTCCAATAGAGTCAGTGACGCTTGTTAACATGCGGACTGTATGGTTGTTGTCGACCTGGTCTAATAATAAAAAAATGTGATACTTTTTTTATCTAACTGTTCTGAAATTATGGCTTTTTATTGAAGGTAATAATATAAATAAAGTAAAGAATAAACTACTAAGTTGAACAATATATTTTGTAAACGAAAAAATGTAGGTTATCTTGTATATCAATATTGAGATGAGATGTTAACGTATACATATTGACAGGCCCGATGGCGCAGATGGTAGTGATCCTGTCTTGTGCACCAGGGGTCGTGGGTTCGATTCCCACCCAGAGCAAATATTTATATGATGATATTTGTGTTTGCTCTGTGTATGGGTGTAAAATATATGTATTTAAGTAGTATATTTGTGATTCCTCTGTTGTCTGGCGTCCGTAACACAAGTGCTTTAAGCGACTTACCACGGAGTCGGGTCAATGTATGAGATGTTGTGGGAATTTATTATTTATTTATTATACTATACTCATTTCAGATCCAACGCCACACTCCTGCAGTGATGGGGCTTATGCTGCTTGTTCTTCCCTACCTGCCCGCCTCCAACTTGCTGGTCACAGTTGGCTTTGTAGTCGCCGAGAGAGTCCTCTATATACCTAGGTAAAAAAACCCTACAAAGAATTAAATAAATAAAACGGGCCGGATGGTGCAGATGGTAGTGATCCTGTCTTGTACACCAGGGATCGTGGGTTCGATTCCCACCCAGAGCAAATATTTAGATGATGATATTTGTGTTTGTTCTGTGTCTGGGTGATAAATATATGTATTTAATATTTGTGATTTCTCTGGTATCTAGCATCCGTAAGACAAGTGTTTTAAGCGACTTACCACGGAGTCAATTCAATGTAAAAGATGTTGTGCGTGTTTATTATTATTAAACAAAATCCTAACTAATATTTGCCACCAGGTGTCGTAAAATGGGATATCTATCCTAATAGTGCAGCTCAAATGCACAGCGCGGGGAAGGGCAGCAGCATCCCCGCCACGGAAGCTTTGCTCTGCGATTGCCAACACGCTTGCCCAGCGCGACCATTATGGGCAAAAAGCCTCCTTTCTTGGAGAGGCCTATGTTTAGCACTGGACTTCCAATAGCTGATATGATGATTAATGTTCAAGACCCAATAAAAATTAGTTGTTTTAATGTATCGACAAAAATTTAATAGACAATTTTATTGAAAAGAAATGGTGGAAGGGGCTTATTATTTTTCTTTGTAGATAGATACATTAATAAGTCAAAACGTGTGCCCATTTGTATGGATTGCGTGAAAGGACTAATGTTAATTCGAAACCGTTAAAATTATTATGGAGAAGAAGTGCAAAAATGCTATTTTATTATTCATACACACGGATAATACACACTCCATTATATGAATGATACATAGTATAAGCTGTTGTTTTGTAAACGAAGTGAACATTATTTGTCTATAGGCTTTAGTATTTATATTCTATTTGCTAATTAGAATACTTATTAAATAAACATAAATGAAGTAAGATGCAAAATATATTTTTTTTATTGTTTTAAGATACTTTGATTCCCATCTTATTTTTCCTGAGCGAAAATTTTTATCTTTATTAGGGCTATAGAGTTTAACTGAGTATTGAAAATATTTTCCATATTAAAAAATTTTAACTTGCAATAAAAAAGGTAATCTGATCGAAACTGCTGTGACCTGACATTTAAATGTGAAAAATTGTGCTCGTATTTCCAGGCATGGGAGAAAACCCGATTGATTTTGGCCTTTTTATTTATTCAGGCCGTACAGTTCTATTCTCCAAGATACAATTGAGGTTGTAATATTATTTTTGAGAGATACTTTTATATTAAATGAAGGATTTATTCTTCTGGAGTAATATTAGCTATATTATATTTACAAAAAAAATGTGATCCTTACCTAAAATACGTAAATGGGATATGTTTTTCTGTAAACTTGTAAAAACTCCTAGACCGATTTCAAAACTTTTCCATCAATAGAATATACCTTTCTACAAATGACATGAGCTATATTTTATCCCCTTATTCTTACGGAATAGGTGAAGAGAGTGATTCTGATTTTTGACGAATCTAAAATGCCTATGATAGGCATAGGCTTATTAAATATATAGTAAAATAAAGATATATTTGACTTTAACATTTATATCAAAATTGTTTTATATTTCCAGTGTGGGCTCAGTGGTGTTGACAGCATACGGTGTTCAGCTCGCGTGGCGGAGGGGGTGGGTGCGCGCGCGCCGCCTGCTAGCGGTGGGCGTGGCCGTACTGGTCGCGGCCGGCGCCGCGCGCACGCATCTGCGCAACCGCGACTGGCGCACAAGGGAGACTCTGCTTAGGTATCCTAGCAATCATATCCATGAACTGTCTTGTTCGTTGTGAGATTTACACCAGTGTAAACAGCAGAAGCAGATATAAATAACTAGAATATATCTTCCCCCTGTACCAGGTGTCGTAAGAGGCGACTGAGATACCGAATCTGACAGGTGGCAGTATAACAGTGTGGCTCAAATGCAATAGAAGACAATTCATTCAAAGTCAAATTCAAATATACTTTATTCAAGTAAGCCCGTTACAGGACCTTTTAAATAAAATAATAATAAAAACGTTATAATAATAACATCAATTTCCAATAAAGAAGTGATTATATGCATAATTATGATTAATGTAGATCGACCCCAATGACACAAGGGATCATAAAAGTTATTTAACAAATAGATAATTTCATTAGGCCCACCTTTCACAACATGTTTTTAGATAACCTACAATATTTATCACAGTTACTAAACCTGATTATGCCACTTAATTATTATGTTAACAAAACGCATGTCTCAGAGCGGACTTGGCAGTTCTGCCTCACAACGCCAAACTGCACTACAACTTCGCGAACTTCTTGAAGGACATCGAGCAACAGGAGACTGCCATCAAACATTACAAAGAAGCCTTAACGTAAGCAATGTGATCATACATACATACATCACGCCTGTGTCCCATCGGAGTAGACAGATACTGTGGATCTCCACTTGTTATGATTTTGGCATACCTCTCTCACTTCCCTTACTCACGTTGGTCCTTTCATACACGCATGCAAAGCCTGCAAAAATACGATCGAAATGAAAGGCCCTTGTCACCTTTACGGAACCACCATTAGTAATGGCGCTTACAAAACATTTATTATAAGCGTTTTTTTTACAATTTTTATAAAAAATAATCCATAACATCTCATATCTCGTTGATCTGAATCGCTAAGTCGCTTATATAACAAATTGGAGCGTTTCAAAAGTAAATTTAGAAACTCACAACACATGTACATAACTTTTTTACAGTGACGGCTATACGACTCTGGAATGCGCTTCCGTTGCATATTAAACCATCCCGGAACAAATTGATTCTGAAACGCTTTTCCGTACTCTCTTTATATGCTTCTTTTAATATATAAAACTACTTTTAATGTATGTTAGTTTCCTCACCTACGTATATCTTCTAATATTATTAGTTTTTATATCATATGTATGTAACGTTTATCATTTTTGTATACATATTGTTTGCACCACTCATATATTATACATATATGTCTGTTTCGTGTAATGGTTGACTAGGAGATAATGCCAAGTGGCAATAAATCCGCCATTTGTACATTTTAAACAATAAATAAATAAAATTAAACATACCAGTTCACCTGCAGTGGGAAATTATAGGATGTCTGAAGACGTGTTTAAATATGCAGGCTATGGCCAAGCTACGCGAGCGCTCACAACAACCTGGGCACGCTGGTGGTGGCGGCGGGCCGCGCCGAGCACCACTTCCTGCAGGCGCTCACGTACAACCGGGACCACCTCAACGCGCACTACAACCTCGCCAAGCTGTACAGGTACCGCCCCGCCCATACAAGCGGCCCATACAACCCTTTTAAATAAAAACTATACATAAGATTGACCTCTTACAAAGGTCGCTTGTATTGGTACCTGACTGTTACCTATTTCTATCGTCATATAATAGTGTTTGCATTGCTATGTTCCGGTTTGAAGGGTAATGTGACAAAATATCTTCAAATCACAAGGTTGGCAACGCGTTTGTGATATCCTTGTAATATTACGAGCGTCTGTACGCTGCGGTAATGATAACTATCATGCAGAATATACGCTTGTTTGTCGACCTCATTTAATAACATAAATGAAAAAATCTTTGGCTCTTAAAAGGAAACTTTCTGTCTGGAAAAAAACCGCGAAAAAACAAAACAAACTGGTTTTTTTTAAGGTAAATTATTGTTAATGTATGATAATCCTACAGAGGACCAATCCAAATGTATTTCTAATAGAAAAAGAAAACCGACCTCATAGACCTAAAGCGCGTCTTGTAGCGGGGCCGATTGGAGATAGGTGGGCGAATACGAAAAGAAGGCCTTCTTTGTTTCTGGCAGAGAGTACACCACGAGGGGTTTGAAACGAGTCACAAGAGACTAAATTATATTAAATAATAAATCATTTCGTCTTGTCACGGGACCGATGGCGCAAGTGGTTCCATGCGCCAAAAGTCGTCGTCGACGATCTCCACTCAGTAACAAATATTTATTGAGTGTCTGGGTGTTAAATATATATAATAATATTTAAGTAGTATATTTATGATATAAGCGACTTACCGCGGAGTCGCGAAGATGGTAGTACTCCCCCCCTGTGCGCCAAAAGTCGTAGTCGTTCGATCCCCACCCAGAAACAAATATGTATGTATATGAATTGTGTTTCTTCTATATATATGTGTTAAAAATATACTTAAATAATATATTTGTGAATCCTCTGTTGCCTCATGTAACACAAGTTCTAATCACAGAGTTAGACCAATGCAACGGATGTTGTGCGAATCTCTTATATAATATTTGTTTAGATATTCTCGTTTTATCATCATCATCATGACAGCCATTTCAAGTCCACAGCTGGACATAATTGGAGCGCTGGGCAAGCGTGTTGGCAATCGCAGAGTGCAGCTTGCGGGACGGTGATGCTGCTGCCCATCGCCGCTCTGTACATTTGAGCTACACTGTTTTGGATGAATATACTGCCATCTATCGGTTCTGGTACCTGAACCGTCTCTTATGATACTTGGTACAGAGGGAGGTACTACTTTACACTGTCAGTACCTCACGGCACTATTATCTATCATTCATTTGACCGCAGTACAAATGCGTGATTAAATTAAATATTACATATATAAGTGTGCTTGTGTATTTTAAAACGATTTTTGACAATAATCGCTTTGATAAAGTACAATATATAGAAATAATAGCAAATATAACTTGAGACTTTATCTGTCATTGTTGTATCTAATCCGAAAGACGTCATTTGATTCATTTATTTATTTTGTAATTTCACAAGTCTGTTGATAGAAGCTAATGAGAGGTAGACGATCCTCATACACTCATCTCCAGCCTATACAACTATTTTTTTATAAATCAACCTTATTGAAAAGATTTAAGGACCGTTTTTGCTTGAACTAAGAATACAAAGTAAATAATTCAATGCACGTCAAAGTCAATGCTTATATTTGTACCGTAGGTCATTACCATGTTTCGTCTCAGTTGACTTAGGCTTTGACGTGTTATATATGTTTGCATAGTCTTATTATCAGACAAGATTTTAACACGATATAAATGTTTTACACTAAATATTCACACAACATCTCTTATATCTTATATTGACTTGAACTCTGTGGTTAGTTGTATAAATATTTGTCCTGGATAGGGATTGAAACTTTTTGGTGCACAAAATAAGAATATTACAAGTTACGCCATCGGTTCCCTTAAAAAGTTCAATTACTATTAAACCGAATATATTGTCGGTCGCGATGTAGGTTCGACACACAAGGCAAATATTTATATATTAATATTTGTGTTTTTTCTATATCTGAGTGTTACATATATGTAATTAAGTAGTATATTTGTGATTCCTATCGTCTGGTGTTTTAAGCGACTTACCACGGTCTCGTGCTTCGGGATTTTTCTTATTATTATTCTATAAAAGATAATCAAGTAGGTCCTATGATGTGCCTTGATCTTTCAAACATAACTTTTCACTATTTAACTAAATTTGTAATCAAGCATACGGTCCTCATAATCATAACCTATTTTATATTTAGCGCGTCAGACGTGAAGCCGTCGATTTCGTCACATTACCCAGTCATTTCAAACGGAACACTGTTATTTTGTAAACCTGTTTAAAAACGATTTTCGTAAGAGATCTACAAGATTAGATCCTCACCCCCAATTCACAGATTATTTCACTATTTTTAATCTTTGATACACGTGGGGCTATGTTGCTTGTTTTTAAAAAACACTTATGTAATCTTACATCTTTTTTTTTCTTTTTTTTTAGAAAGAAAAACCGTATAAGCGAATCTCTCAAAATGCTGGAGCGCTGCATTTCCCTCGAGCCTCGCTTCGTGCAAGCCTACCTGGAACTATTATTGCTGACCCCCGAAGGGGAGAAGGCAAATATTTTGGACAAGCTGCTGCAGTTGGAACCTGTGAACTGGGAGCATTACGTGCTTTACGGAAACTGGTTCAAAGGGAGAGGTACGTTAGATCAAGTTCATCATCATCGCAACCAAAGAAGGTCCACTGCTGGACTTGCTTCTTCGCGAAAGGAGAATTTAATATTACATAATTGCGTCGTGGTAACTGCAGACAGTATAGCTTTGCTACGGGAACGTTGCTGCCCATTCGTGATGGATAAATTGCCATCTGCCGGCTCCTGTACCTCAACTCTTATGACATTAATTTCTACCGACAAATAGCAGTGTTCATATTGCTGTGTTCCGGTTTGAATTTGCAGAAAAACAGTGAAATTACTGAGTAAAGTGACACGGTATATAAAATTTACAAGGTTGGCGACACGTTAGTGATATCATTGTGATTACACGAGCGCCTATAGGCTGCGATCACGTTTACCATCAAGCGGACCGTATGCTTGTTTACTAACTTCGTTATATAAAAAAATAAACAAAGCCTGGTGCAG
>JACJUM010003237.1:854907-906511 GCA_020976665.1 Heortia vitessoides | reverse complement strand
GCGCAGCGCTTAATATAAAGTCAAACATCACTAAATGGATTCGTACAAAAAACACTTGTTGCGCCATCTCGGTAAATGTGGTCAAGGGGACTGTGACGGAACCCTAAAACCTAAATTGTTTACTATTGTCAACGTTTTGTAAGGTCATGAGAGAATTGAACGAATTATTTAATTCTATTGGTTAGTTGCGGTAATCACGAATTTAATAACGGTGTCCATTGTTGATTTGCATAATCTGCATGCCGCTTTGCATTACTTAATGTTTGTAATAGTGTAGGTTTTGTAAATTTTGAACGGGATTCATTAGCACCAACTAATACATAGGTGGTGTTGGGGGAACCTTTACCATTACTATCACCATTCGTTTTTCTTGCAGGTTTCCCTCTGGTGGGTCACGTAATGAAAATGCAACTTAGTTTTAAGACTCGTCTGATGCTGGCAGACTAGTTTAAGGGCCTAATGAAGTTATCTATGGGTTAGATGTCTTTACTGATCTCTTGGGTCATCAGAGTCGTCAGTATTATCTATAATTATGCATATAAACTTATTTGAAATAATAATGTTATTATTGGTACTATTTTATTATTATTTCATTGACGATTTAAATGAGCTTGTAATGGGCCTACTCGAGTAAAGTACATTTGACTTTGACTAGACACTATTTAGTGTTCTGAATATGCATCATCACTATCATAGCAGCCGTAAAACGTCATCTGCTGGACATAGACTTCCCCAAGAAAAGGGGAGTTTGCTCATAATTTTCGCACTGAGCAGGCATGGTGGCAATCACAGAGCGTAGGTTCGCGACTGTTGCGTTTGAGCTACGCAACTTCGGATGGATATACCGCCATTTGTCGGTTCCGATACCTCAGCCGTCTTTAATGATACACGGTATAGGAGGAGTTTCTATTCTCTACTCTGCCGGTAGCACACGGAATGTGTATTCGCAGAGGAATTTCATAAAAACATTCAATGTTTGAACTCTTACTCAATATATATTATATTTAAGTACGGAATGTAATCTTGCAATCGATAAAATCACATTTGAATCGCTAAACATCAGGTACATATAAAGGCAAATAATTTCCGAAATTAGAAGTAGTTACACACAGCAACAGATCAACCTACTCAAATTTGTCAGTTTCACAATTGATATTAATCTATAAATGCAAGCCATTAAGTTCAAAAATGACTGCAATAAATTAACAGAATTGAATAGGCTAATCTGTTTCTTACTGCACTAGATTATAGTATACTACAAACACCCATTGATGACCCTATGGAGTCACCTGAAATCTTGTAGGTTAATTACACCTGCAAGAAATACTGGTGGTGATAGTGGTCTCATTTATGTGTTAATTGGTAGGAGACCAATTACTTTATAGAGACTTGTGGTAGGCTCTGCGAATTTATGTTCATATCTTGCATTAACATTATGTATGTCACAGATTTTCTTTAACATGCTTGCGTTTCTATGGATATACATAACATTTTTATATGCATACTGTAAGTCTGTACTAACTTTCTCTACTCTAATAAAACTCTTTTTTATGGTATTTTATATATACCTATCAAGTGTAAGGGATGTAAGGAATCCTTATCATTTGGTTCAGAACGGAATAAAAAATAGTTACGGCGCGTCATTGGAGACGCAGACGTGACTAAATAAATGTGTCCCTACATCAGGAATAGCCTTTTCTACAACCCATATTTAAACTTTTAGGTATGTAAACACTTTCTCTTGATAAAGTTATAGAAGTATGGCTGCCTTTGTTAGTAATAACAAACTTACCTATAAGATAGAAGAGACGATAAATAAATATATTTTAAAGCAAAAAACTTTAAGTAAATTCCACTTAAAAATAGTTGACATTTCAAGAATATAAAAAAAATAATACGATATTTAATTGTTGGTTTATTACGGCATGAAAATTAAGTCCATTCATAATTAATAGCCACAGTTAATGGCGTGGCAACCATGAACCATTATTTTATTATAATGAAACTGTATCAACCGTATAAGACACCAAAATTAAAACCATTAACTGGTTAACTGGTTCATGACCAAGATATCGGCATCCGTGTTCGCACGTATCATACCATATTGTTGCAAAACCCATTGCATACTGGTTTTCCGACCGCGTCTTTCACCGCGTGAAATCGCGCATCTATCCATAGAAGGATCCTATGGCCCGTGTTTTCAAGGTATAAGCAGCCATGTCCTTTATCATCATCATATCAGCCAGTGAAAGTCCACTGCTGGACATAAGCCTCCCCTAGAAAGGGCAAATTTTGCACATAATTACTGCGCTAAACAAGAATGTTGGCAATCGCAGGTCGCAGTTTTCGCAATGGGGATGCTGCTGCGCATGGGTATATTTATTGTCATTTCTAGTACCTTTCTAGCCATCTATCATTTCTAAAAACTTTGTCACCTCTTACGACGCCTGATACTCAGGGAGGTTCTATTCTATTCTGCCGGTACATCACGGCCATGTCCTTAACTAGGGTTTAAGCAATTTATATGTCAAATTCTATTGTTTCATTCGGCTATTAAATTGTGAAAAGGGTGTTTCCTTTTGGAAAAACAGATACTTTCAACCATTAAAAATATTAGTATGTAGGATGCAATGCGAAGAAGGCATATCAACGTACATTCGTAATTTTTCTAAATTATCTTTCCTTTCTTCTATATCTACTTATCAGTAGAGTGAACAGTAAGCCAAGGTAAACATTAAAATCATACCATGTAAACTCATTATTGCAATGTATGTTTGGAACTAATATTTACCTTATGCATTATATGCAATCTACTATAAATATGATATTTTTTTTTATATTGTAAGTAATAGCAGTTTTCTAGATTCGAGAACTGCCTGACCACATTTCAAGGGAGTTCATTCAGACGAAATTATGTAACGAAGGCATATTTTTTATAGATCAGTAATATGCCGTAACGGCCCCATAATCATAACGATCCGCAGGTAGCCGAAGAAAAAATACGCGCAAAGTACCTGCGCGTAGAAATCAATCGGAACCCCGCTGTCCACAATTGCGGCATATTGTGCAACCGGATCTCACGGTCAGACTAGTAAAAGTGACAATTCAATAATTCACGGCCGCCATTTTCACTATTCGAAAAATCGCGAAAATAATCGGGCGGGAAAACGATTAGTGTCGGGCGTTACGAACGCTTTCTAGGTGGATCGGACGCGACGCCCGCGCAGTGTTCTTCCTGAGGCGCGCGCGCGCACTCGTCCTCCGCAAACATGTTTACACACCGCTCTTTATAAACTTGAACATAATAAAACGACGTGCAAACGCCTTTTACTCGCCGCCGGTGTAGCAACTAATCCTTTACGTTGGTCAACCGGGTGAAAGGCTCGTATAAAACAAAAAAAGCATTAGTTTTGAGCGCAGTACCGACGCGATGCGGCCAGCGGTGTTCTGGCTACTGACTATCGCGGCGCTCGCCGCCGCGGAAATTGCAGAGGAGCCCTGGGTGGAAGAGGAAGACCTAGAAGAACCGTACAACGAGGAAAGGGAAGAAGACCGACACAGCCGGGCGCGCCGCGAAGTATACGTGGAAGATCCATACGAGGAGCATATCAGAGTGAAAAGGAGGTGCGATGATGAGCCCGAGTACAGAGTGCGACGGTCCGCTGAATACGTGCGCACTCCCCGGCAGGTGCACCAGTATGAGGTGCACGAGTTTTCCGACGATACGGCCCCGTCGATGCCTCCGTACGAAGAGATGCTGGCGGCGAGCGCCGAACACTACCACAGGGTGTTTGCGGCGCCCGCGCAGTCCGCTCGCTATCTGAGCCCTGAAGTGAGTGTGCCTATTCCTATAGGTGTTGGCCATGTGGCGTCCCACCCCGTGCAGTTTGTCGCATCTAACCCTATTGTCCGTCCTAAGCCTGTGTATAACGAGCATGTCCAGTATGTGGCTCCCCCTAACGCTGGCGTGGCGTCTGCTAACCCTGCGGCTGCGGCCCCAGTGCCCGTTCCTGTCTTAGTTCAGCCCGTGGCCGCGGCGCCCTTGAGGCAGCTGTCGGATGACCAGCACGGCTCCGCGGCTGGTCATCATCACAACCACGCCACTGGACACGAGCATGGAGGAGGGCACAACAGACACGCGAAGCATTACGATGAGCATGGGGGAAAGGTATGTTTCCTGTTTTTATTGACTTTAAAATGTTTATTTATATTTCGGTGGTGTGGTAATAAGCTAATAATAAAACAAACTAAAAGCACACCCTTTCGCATTGGCATTGATTTTTTATTAAGAACTCAAAATCAGTGATTCTCTAGTTGTAGAAGAAAAAAGATTTTATACTTAGTTGACATTGTCAAATCTTACAATTTCTAATCCTAGATTTTTCATTCCAAACGGTTTGTTAATTTGCGAGCAAATATATATAAATATATATATATAATATAATCTGTGCACTGCGATCGACTTCCGCAGCGTATTACAAAACGGTTTATTGATATTAAGCACTTATAAGATCTTGCTCAGAAATTTAATAAAAAGAACAAGTTCGATGCGTACCATCGAAAAAAAGGAGGTATTTTCTTCGATTTAGTGGAGAGTTTATCAAGAATTGATCACATTTAGAATTGCCAAGTAAAAACGTGAACTGCTATTAAAAATACCTATATATTTTTATTTAGTCGTTTATTTATTTTAAATACGAAAAATATATTATTCACCGCAAAGCAGGTTGTCTTCCGGTCGAAAATCGTCATTGCGCCTAAAATTTTTCAAAACAAATAACAACTAGTTATATGATTAGATTCAAATGGTATATTTTCTATTAAAAGAATAAAAATATTTGGTTGCCGCAAGTTAAACGAAACGTTAAATAACTAAATTCTAATTAAACATAATGTTATTATTATACTAAAGGAATTTCTTATCTTAATCTTTAAACCCTTAAAAGAAAATTATTCATTTGAAGAAACTTAATTACATGCATAATATGGATGATACCAACAAGCACAAAATTTAAATCATGTAGAAATATTGTGTTGGGCTCATGAAATATCTTGTTATTTCATGAGTATGGATCTGATTTTTTTTTTGTTATTAGATCAGGTCGACATACGCATGATTGTAAACGTCACGCAGCCTATAGACGCTAGCGCGTTACCAACCTTGTGACTAGAAGATATTACGTCACGTTACCCAGTAATTTCACGGTCACTTTCACCCTTCAAACTCCTATTTGGCGGTAGAAATAGGTGAGAGTGAAGTGCCAATGCAGACGACCTTTGTATGAGGTCTAGTTCATATAATCCTTGTATCGACAACAGACAAAATTGTGTGGGTTGCACCAACGGTGGTTGTAAGCAATCTAGATACTAGAGCTTAGTAGAAAGTATATCTACCTAAAACAATACAGTTTAAATTTATCAACCGGGAATAAAGAGTAGCTATCACCGTCAGCTACACTTTGCGATATACATTATGGGAGGGCAGCATCCATGGGAAACGAACCCTTCAAAATGGTGAGAAGCAATATTTAATAGTGATTTCAAACAGCGATATCTTGCTTATGATAGGTCTGTGTGATTTTTCTTGTCACGCTTTCACGCCCCATCTTCTCAAGCGATCGGACATCGTGTATTAATCCCAACTAATATTATAAATTCGAAAGTAAGTTTGTTCGTTACTTTATTCTTCTTGAAATTACCTACCATACCTATAGTTATAGTTGTAAGAAGGGAGGGAAGGGAATTCATTTCATTCAAAGAAAACAATTTTAGTACTAGAAGAAAACAATAGATGGCGCTGAGCGTTTTAAAACGCTTTCTATGATGAAGATCTATCTTCATCCGATTCCAATGTGTCGATCTCAACTAAATATTTTTTTTCTACTGACTCAATCTTCGTGAAATTTCACACGAAAGGATATAAACCTTTCAACGACGAAAGAGTACTGTTTCCATGGTGATTTCAACCGGGCTAGTTATGCAGAAACAAAATCTTGAAACGGGACTAAATACAAAGAGCGAAGCCACGAACAAAAGCTGTTTAAAACATTATGAGGTTAAGTGATGAAGTAGGCGTATGCAGATCCAATATTATGTTATCAGAGACTAATAACGAGCTGTAATCGATACCTGGTTTGTGTTTTATAGATAATTGTGACGTTTTGATCATTATTGTTCCAACGAATCATGCATCGCATTATCAACGTATTGATACTGAACATATGTTTTAACTATGCATTTGCCGGACCCCGGAGATAAATTGGACTGGCCAGATGGTATTGATCCTACCTTGTGTGCCAAGGGTCGTGGGTTCGATTTCCTCCCAGAGCAAATATTTATACGATGATATTTGCGTCTGTTCTATGTCTGGGTGTTAAAAATATGTATTTGAGTAATATATTTGTGATTCCTCTTTTGTCGAAAGTCAGTTACACAAATGCTTTAAGCGACTCACAGCGAGTCGGGTCAAGGAGAAGTGTGTATTCACCTTTTTATTTATTTTTTATAGTAAGCTATATTTTATCCATTTTATTATGGGAAAGGAAACTCTGATGAAACCTACATACACATTATACTGATGTATTATCTAATTTATTTGTTATTATTATATGTATGTATTTATAAGATTGACAAACGTTTGTATCCGAATCGCCAACCTTGTGACCTGAAGGTATTATACTACCAAATAATTTCACTATCTTTCACCCACCGGAACCCGGTAATGCGATCATTGCTGCTTATTATATATTGCAATAGATTTTTAGTTTAAATAAAATCCGTTCAGTCATTTCTGCAGCATTTGCAAAATCATTTTATCATGTACGCCGTCCAATTTGGATGGACGAAGTCACTTTTCGAGTTCCCGCGTTCCTCCCCTGCCACTCTTCTAAAGCCTCCGTTCAGGAGAACTGTATTGGGTATCTAAGATAATTAGGTAATTAGTAAGTTCTCTGTAGTCTGTTGCCCGTAATAAATGTTTTAAGCAACGTCTCTCGGAGTCGGAGCAATGTATGCGATTGATTGATATTTTAAAGGGTGTGCTTGTACAACACTTTTATCTTTATATGATCAGGCCGACAATCAAATATACAGTCCTCGTAGTCGATAGTAAACGTCACCGTCTACTTTTGGCGGAAGTGTTATCTCTAGCGCATTGACAACCTTGTAACTTAAATATATTACGCCAAATTACCAAATAATGTTACTACCTCTCTCACCTTTCATACCAGATCACAGCAATGCGAACACTGCTAATATTGAAATAGGTAAGAAAGGTACCGATACTGACTATCTTTGTATGAGACCTCAAGAATTTTTTTTATTATCATCATTTTGTGAACTCCATATTCTTATCCTCTCGATGTCGATCTTATTAATAATTACAAATTCCCACGACGTCTCATACATTGACCTGACTACGCGGTAAGTCGCTTAAAGCATTTGTGTTACGGACTCCAGACAACAGAGGAATCTCAAATATACCACTTAAATACATATGTTTAACACCTAGACACAGAACAAAGACAAATATCATCATCTAAATAATTCTTCGGAATCCTCAACGATTGTAGAAACCAGAACTAAAGCAAAATATCCGAGCTTGGCAACTATTACACCGCTTTGAGTAGAACTACGCATGATCCAAATATAGAATGGTCACAAACTAAAAATACTTTGAGAAGATTTGAACTAGCCCTTGAGAGTGCTTCCAGTTCATTTGTCAGATCAGGAAATATCCATTGTCGGTGTTCTTACACGTCATACTGACAAAAAAGAAAACAGAGGTATTTTATGGTACAAGATTAGTTTCCGTTTGTGAGGAATTTTCGGGATTAATAATAAGCACATATGCAAAGCCGAGGGCTTATGCTGCATATGTATTAGGTACCGGTAGAGTAGAATAGAAGCTCCCTCTGTACCAGGTGTCGTAAGAGGCGGCTAAGGTACCAGAACGGTAGCGGTATATCTATCCGAGACAGTGTAGCTCAAATGCACAGGGTGTGGATGGGCAGCAGTATCACCTTCGCGGAGGCAATACTCTACGATTCCCAACACGCTTGCCCAGAGCGGCAATTATGGGTGAATTTCCTCTTTTGTTGGTCATAACTTTGAAGACGGTTAACGCATTTTAATACAATACAGATGTTCATTATAACAATACAAATCAATAAAAATAAATATAGGTTTAAAATATGATGACAGGATGTAAAATATTCCAACTGGGAACTTATTAATGAGTGGATTGCTGTTATAGTTATGTTTCTATCAACTAACCAACCAACTCATCATCATTATCATATATTACCAGCCATTAAAAGTCCACTGCGGCACTTGGGTCCAAGAAAGCAGGAATTTTGTCTTTCGCGACTAGGATTCTGCTGTCCATGCTTACCATACGTTTAAACTACACTGTCTTGGATGGATATAATACCATCTGTTGGCTCTGGTACCTTAGTCGCCTCTTACGACACCTGATTCAGGGGGGTACTATTTCACTCTGCCGGTACCCCACGCCAAGTCGAAACTTATTGATGAGCGGATGGCAATGTATCTAAATAGTGTTTCTCTTCAACTAACCAACCAACTAATCTACTATTTTTTTTAGATGACGTAGACCTTATAAAGAGTTCGCATTGGTACCTCAATATCTACTATTTCTACCGCCAAGCAGGGTCCTCGTTGCTGCGTTCCGGTATGAAGGATGAGGCATTGAAATTACTGTGTAGTGTAATATTACATGTTCAAATCACAAAATTTTGTAGAATGGTATTGAAACAAATATCGTAATTGTAAATGTATTGTTATTAATCTATACAAACTTGATCTATCATCCCTGTTTATTTGACGGGCCCGATGGCGCAGATGGTAGTGATCCTATCTGATGCACCAAAGATCGTGGGTTCGATCCCCATCCAAGACGTATATATTTATATTTCAGATTCCTCCGAGTGATTTAAGCGACTTATATCAGAATTAGGTCAACGTATGAGATTTTGTGTAAATATAATTGAAAAAATTGTTCGTATCATAACTTTTATATTAAACAATTTAACGACAAACCCCAACCTAACGTATCTTTTTGCACAAAAGCCTCGTGTCACGGAGTTTGTCCGGAATGAACTTCTAAAGTAGTGAACCGATCTTAGTCCATTTTCGCTAATATGTACAGTTTGATCAAACTTGAGAGGTGGATAGTTTATATCTCAGTTAAATGTCGTAATATATATTCCTTGAAATGTACAATTAAGTCAGAACTACGATTGTCGGGTTGTGCTCATTAGATAAGTGAACATTTATATTCTTACTAATAAGGTCCACAACGATCAACCAATAGTAAAATAAATCTATTCATGTCATATTTCTTGATATGAAAAAACTCTTTAAATTTGCATTTCTACCCAAATATCGTTAATGAGTCAACGTTTATAAACTTGCAGATTATACTAAATATTTGAATCAATTATTATGAAAAATAATTCATCCGTTTATAGTAATATCTTTAGAATGTTATTTTAGCATTTAATACTTTTTAAAAAATTATAATTCCATCACATCATCTTGTCGAGATCCGGGACGCTAAAACCATGCAAATAGTTTCAAACAATGCAAAGATAAGAAATTACTTTTAAATATATAGTTCGTTAATTTGCTATTTTTCTGTTATGATAAAAAGTATAATTTAAAAGATTAATTAAAAATAAAAGACTAATAGAACAGAGAATATCAATAGGAATAAGTTACTAAAATACACCAAATATTTCTTTAACAAATATGAAAGACGCTTTTTGTATCATTTTTGTGTTTGGTATTTTATATGTTTGTTGTTGTTGTTTCTTATTTATTCCTTTTATTGAAAATAAATTCTAATATATTGAGAATCTCCACCTTTTTTTAAATCAATTAAAAAAAGAAACAGCATCGCCGAATCCCGTTTCTTACTCTACTTCAGTATCAAAAATATAATTTATGAAGGAAAAGAGAATTTTAGGAAAATAGAAGGAAAATTTATGAAAGAAAAAATCAAATTTACTTTCTTAACTTTTACTTTGGTTCTATGTTAGTAACTATAAATTCTGTTATGTTAATCAACAAATATTAACAGTGACTTGGTGTAAAAATAAGTTAACATATACCCCTATAAATGGGCGGACTCGATGGAGCAGATAATAGTGATTTTATATCTATTCCCATACAGGACAAATATATGATGATATTTGTATTTGATCTGAGTCTAGCTGTTAAATATATGTATTTAAGTATTATATTTGTAATTCCACTGTTGTCTGATATATGTAATCACGGAATCAGGTGGGAATGGTTGATAGTAATAATAATAATAATTTCTTTATTTTTCTTCTCTTACACAGAATAACAAAAAGCTTAATCTATAATATAGAACATAGTGTATGTGAGAGACTGACATCCGTACTAGGAAAACCCAGTATAACAGATCACCATTTATTTATTTAATAGTTCACTGAAATTTCCAGAGCACAAAAGGCTACAATACCCACCACCATCTAGATAAAGGTGCCAAGGGCTTCAAAACTGACGAACGCCACCGTAAAGAGTACGAGGAGGCGGCTGGCAAGAAGCGCAAGCATCACGACCGTGCTGATCACAAAGGCAGCCACGAGGAACAAGCCCATGGACACAGAGGTGCCAAGTTCGACGAGAAAAAGGGCCACAAGAAAGGACATAAGACCAAAGGTGAGTGTTCAATCTAACATAAAAAATACAAGTCACACTTCGTGCTTCACACAAAGAAAATATTGGCTAAGAAAAGATGTGAAACTATGTATACCAATATCTATGAAAAATGACACGAGAAAGTAGCAATTCGCGCTTCCAATCCGATCTTTTCGAAGATCGGATCGTGGGAATAAGATCCAATCGATTTTCAGATCGGTTTGAAACAACGTGACACGATCGCTGTTCGATTCCACTTAATATATAATATCGGATCTCTATCCAAATATTGTAATACAAAATCATCATATCAGCCATTGAAAGTCCACTGCTGGACATAGGCTTTCCCAAGAAAAGGGGAATTCTGCCCATAATTGCCGCGCTGGGCAAGCGTGTTGGCAATCGCAAAGCACAACTTGTCGAGGATACTGCTCCCCATCCCCGCCCACCATTTAAACCCCGCTGTTTTGAATAGATATACCACTATTTGTCGGTTATGGTACCTTAGTTGCCTCTCACGAAACCCGGTATAGGGGGAGGTACTATTCTACTCTGCCAGTACCTCACAGTTTTATACACAATATAATATAGATATTAGATTGTCAATCTAATTACGACCTGGAACTTTATTTTGTTAATTTGGCTAAGTCAGCTTTAAGTCTAGAAATGTAATGTTTATAAATACAGGCTAGTTTCTATATCTGTACTCGTGATGTTGAAGATACAGACCCCGAATATTACAAACTGTTCACGAGACAACTGCGCTTAAATAACTTAACATCAATTTTGTCTCCCGTTATTTGTACCACAATTCATAGCGGAATCAAATCAGTAACACTTCCATTATGCGGTTGAGGTCAACTGATTTATAGCAAACAAATAATATAGTTATGTAAGCCTTGATCCGCTTTCTCTACCGCAAAATATTACATTTTCTAATACTCGGTACAAGCCACGAAGTAGATACGTGTGGTATTGGTGACAATAAAGAAGATAGACAGCGTTGATATGTTGTTGATTGTACACATTAATCTATAGTTAATCTATTAATTCAAAAGTACTTCTAACTACACTTAAATTTACTCTGTTAGTAAAGTTTTGTCTAAACTTGCGCGTATCGTCTACTGATTATATGACTAGGCAAGTCATGATATGCCTAGGCATTTTAAGACATTTTCATCATGCGATCCGATCCCGATTCGGTTTTACTTTATCTAATATCGGATCACTATCCAAATACGGTAAAACACAATCATCATATGAGCCATTGGAAGTCTACTGCTAGATGTAGGCGTCTTAAAAAAAGGAGGTATTTTTGAGAGTTAGAGAGTGTAGCTTACGTGACGGGGATGCTACTGCCCATCCCCGCCCTGTACATTCGAGCCGCACTGTTTGGGATGGATATTCCGCCATCTGTCGGTTTTGCTACCTAAGTCACCTCTTACGACACCTGGTGCAGTGGGAGGTGCTATTCTAAGTAGGTCAGATAGCAGCTATCCAACCGTTTTAGTGTTAAACTCAACTTTTGATAGTCTGCCTAGTTGCTTAGACATATCGCTTAAATACAGCTCTAAGGACGTCCGTTATGCAAAAGCGAAACGGCTATACGTCACGTAGCATAGAAGATGTCATCTATTCTAGCAGTCACCCAAAAATGTTTGCGTATGGATGCAAGTATGGGCTTGCTTAGATACCTTTCAGTTACCACGTGAATTTTAGGTAGAGCGTTCAGTTCTGTTAGAAATTTAGGACTGTTTTTATTGTTATCTATACTAATATAAAAAAGATGAAGAGTTTGTTTGTATGAACCCACTAATTATAGGAACCGCTGGTCCTATTTAAAATTCTTTTACCGTTGGATAGTCCGTTTATAAACAAAAGATTTTATATCCCCAAAGTCACTATTCACGCGGACGAAGTCACGGGCACTATAAAAAGAGCAAACAAGAGCCACGTATTACTCAGTCACAGATGTAATTGGAATCATATCCTTAAAATGCTGCTATCTATTTACCATTCTTTTTTCTCTATATAAGTGGTGTATTCGTATTCTTAGGCATTAAACATAAATAAAATAAATTATTCTTTCGAGATTGGTTGTAATGACATTGATATTGTAAAAATTATATTAAATACTTATACAATTAAATAAATATACTCGTAGTTCGGGTAAAGTCTCTCAAGTACCTCAATAAACCTCTTATGTAATCAACACTCCGTGAGTTCTTTTGAATGTTCATTCGTTCCATAATTTTTTTTTTAATAAACCAGTAAAATATATGTTACACAATTAATTAACTCAACGAAGTTCCACAACACAATCCTACAACAACAACAATCCTAGTCAAACACACACCACATATATACACATACACTTATTATTATTTTTTGGTATGAATATGAGATATAGAATTGTTTAAGTACTAATACAATGACACTTGAATAGGGATAGATCTGACTCCTAGAATACAGGTTCACCTAAACTAGAGGCAAAGTAAAACTGTTAGCTCTAAACACTGCATTGTAACATTGTTTTATTACTTTACTCTAAGATGTTTGTGTGCATGTAAATAACAATACATTCTACTTACTATTATTAGTAATTGAAAGACACCATCTTCCTCAAACATAATTGGTGAGAAAGGTAAAAGACATCATCATTTCTATTCCATTCTTACAAACTTCAACCTTAAAGACATTTAGTCTATCAGTCAACAAATTCTCTATATCTCCACAGGTTACCACAACAAATACCACAAGGACGAGTTCCACAAAGAGCACAAATTCTACGATGATTTCCACAAGAGTGGCGAGCACCACCGTTACGGGAAATTCAACGCGAAGCACGCCAGCAACGAGAGCGGCAAGAAGAAGGCGCACCACGTCAACGCCGGACACGACTTCGTGGAGCGCGGCAAGAAAGGATACAGGTACTTTTCCATCTTCTTCCTTCTATTACTTAAAAACATTTTTCACATTGATTAACCTTTTTAAGAAGCAGTAAAACTTCTCGTGCTAGTCAAACTAGTGGAAATGGTATTAGAGGACGGAAAAAGGTAGACGAGTCATCCCTGAAGTAAAGATCTCTTGACGTCACAGACAATTTCAGTAATCTAAGCGCATTTCTGTCTATTCGTATATTACCATGCATGGAATAATAACTGGATAAACAGGATCCATATTATCAGTCGTATTAAAAGCCTTCGATAGGTGCAAAGACCGTTCATTTGTTTTAAGAACTTTTACACTTCTACGAGTATATGAGATAGACCTCTTACAATATTGTATTGGTCCTTCGGACCCTATATTTTCCGTCGAAACTTATAGTACTAGCTCGTTTTGCTTTTTTTGTATAAATGTCTTGAAAGAATCAACAGGACCACATGCTTGTTTGCCAACTTAAGCAAATCAGTTACTAAATAATTTATAAATAGTATTCAGTTGTTCGTTAATCCAATATCGTTAACATTACAGCAACAAAGGCCACCTGGACGCCGACCACAAAGGGTACAAAGGCAAAGACGGGCACGAAGAACACCACGAGCACCATTCGCAGCACGGGAAGAAGGGTGGCAAGGAGGGCGGCTCTCACTGGGGCTACGCCAAGAACTAAGACTTACACCAGAGCATGCTGTTACCCTGTGTCTCTTGATGCTGTATTCACTAACGATACCAAAACAGTCATCGCTATATTAACTACGCTAATGATAATGACTACGAGTAACCAATGCAAGGTCCGCATCAACCAGACACGTGTATATTAAAAGCGTGTACAATGGTAGAGTTATCATATAAAATTACCAAATGATTCCGACTGGATTCGTATTGCATTTCACATATTCTCCTTTAAACATTAAATATGCTGGTATTGCGTGTGAATACAGCGATTAAAAAAGTAATTTAGCTATAGTATTATGGTTATACTTGATGTATACCTATATTTATCGGTTCGCTTTGCCAGTATTGAGAATAACATCTACTATGCTGTTTTTCTATGCTACTGTTAAACAGTTTTAGTACTGTCATAATTATATTGATATGAATGTTCACTGTTGTTATTGCAAAACCTAATTTAAGATATAAAGTCAGTTAGCTTAATCTCTGATGGTATGGTGTTTAACTTGTATATATTACGCACGATTTTCGAGATCACGTAAGACTGAATATCAGTTGTCACAACATTCTAAACTAGTTTTTGTAAAGTTGCATTCGTTTAAACAGATTTTACTAAAGGCTTTTCCCGCTAATTCATCAATGCATTAGACTACATTGATTCTTTCATTAAAAATATTAAACATTTTGATCTATGAAATCAGCAGAATATTTAGGAGGAAAAGTATTTACCATTAGTCTCCTCACGTTCACAACTCTTCTTTTTACCACTTCACGCTACTTTTCGGCAAATTAGATTATGGTATCTGGAGTTTTTACGCAACTTATCGCGGACATGATTCAGTTTGGAATTAAATGAGCAGAACAAACCAATCAACAGAGGAAGAGTAGACCAGCATTATACTTACTTAATCAATTTATGATATAAAAATTTCGAATATAAACAAAAGACGAAATTGCTAACGTAACCGCCAAATAGTATCATGTCATCTCATCTCACCTCTGTAGTTTGAAGCAATTTTCTATTCACCTTCAATTTTTCATTCCATAATTCATATCAATTTTTATTTTTGGGCCGCCATCTTCATTTTAGTACTCGCTGCTTTCTCTCTGCGTATTGTCACCATTAGATTGCAATTGTTTGTTTTTATTATGAAATATTTATCATATTTGAAACGTCATGGGACAATAATACAAACGAATTATAAATCATTTTCAGCTATTGTTACCACTTTAAAATTAAATAACATCATCTCTTCAGTTTCTTGACGGTTTCTTTAGTTTTCTTTATCGTATTTTCCATTTCCTGTCCATCTATCAGTATCTTTACTGAAAACAACATTCAATTTCATTTTACCCACTAACCTCTGTCCGATTTCATGCACTTGATACCCATATTAAGTCGACCGATTCCGCATAGTCACTGCAACGTTTGTTAGACAGAACCTATAAAAAAAGGAACCATGGATTGCACAACGTCCGCCGTGACAAATCGGTCGGTAGCCGACCACTGTCTTCGGTACGTGTAGTTTTTTATGTTACTTTTTATACGTCCGTCTTCTTTGTCGATACTACTTTAACACTGCGTACTTGCAGTACTGGTCGAATGCATTCAGTGAGGTCAACGTTCAATGGTGTTAAAAATCTGTGCATGTGTTCCGTGATATACACCATCTGCCTTGGACGAACTTACAAAAATGTAATTTTGCCGTCATTATTTCTCTTTTCCAAGCAAATAGTTTGCAACATCCAATCTATTAATTGTTTATTTGGCTCTTTTTGTAAATAGTTTTATCTGTTTTTTTTAAACAGCCAGTGACTGTACCATCTCATATTGTTTACGCAACTGAATCTAAAAATCTAGTTTGTTGTTGTTAATAAATAAAATTAAAAACTCTCCAGACTTGTTATTCAACATAATTATTAAACTGTACCTTCTTACATTATAAGTGTTTTGTAATCAAATAATTTATTTTGCCATAGACTATAAAAGGCAATAGCCTTTATGAAGCATTATGAAGTATGATTATACATTTATATTTTGCAATATAACTCTCATAAATAAAGTGAAATCAATTTTATCATTTACAGCTTTCGATTGTAAAGCTCGATAATTGTAAATATGTTAATCTAGTTGTAAGATGTTTTATTTGTATTTTCATAATTTGTTTCTTTTATGAATTTTGCTTGTGCATGATTATATTGTAATTTTGTTTTTTGCTAGCCTCAAAACTTAAGTTTTATCGTCAATGTCTAACTAAATTTATTGTAAAAAAGTCCTGCGGATGTTAAAAATTTAGTACATAATTAAAAATACACTAAGAAACATTCTTAATTAATAAATATATTCAATTATTTTGTTTGAATAATAATATTAAATACACGAATTCTTGTTAATTGTTTATTCACCGATTATTCCAATTTTTTAATCTAGAATTTTTGTATAATTTTAATTCACATTTGTAATGCACATGTCAAGCAAAGGGTTAAGGTACTTTTGACGTAGTAAAAAAGATGAAGGGTGACATGCAGTTCACAATGTTAAAAGTACATATGACCATCTAGTGATATGCCTGCAGCTAAATTTAAGGCAAATTATTGTTTTCGGCCAAACTAGTGAACTAAAGACGAGCTAATGAGGAGTTCAGTCGAGATCGTTACAAGCGACTGGACCAATATCAATTTATGTTTCAGAACCAATCGCAAGTAATGAATACAACGACAAAGCAAAACATATATTTCCATTCTTTTATGCTTTATGTTCAATTTGTATTAGCTTTATGTTTAAATTGCATGAGGATTGATAATTGATATTGAATCATGTAACCTTAAAGTAAAAACAGGTACTTTTTTATTTTTTCTAATCCAGAAGACGTTAATTTAACTTAAGATTACCAAAATGCATGTTTTTACCTGCCAACCAATAAAGATGAAAGAGGAATGTTAGAATTTCTAATTATCGCAAAAGGATAGGTTTTAATAAGGAGGCTTGCAAGGAGGTATGGGCGGCACGTGAGGGTTGTGGTACTTCACGTAGATGCTGACAGTGTGGTGCGGCCGTCTGGGGAAAAACACTCGCTGCCCTTTGTCGTCAACGAATTCAGAATAGTCCATAGACCATTCTCGCTTCATGCCGCACTTCTCGCATATGATTGCCCTTAAAATATAACAACATAACAACATGTGATAATCCCTTACAACATGTAACAATTCTAGTCCTTAGGAATAACGGATTAGTAGTAGTACTAATATATCATCGTCATCATCATGATCGTTGGACACACCCCTCCCCAAGAGTGGTGGAATTTTGGTCATTATCACCGAGCTGGGCGAGCGTGGTGGCAATCGCAGTGTGTAGACACGACGAAAATGCTGCTGGAGTCTAGTTACATTAGAAACTAAGCTTTCTTTTGAAGGATATACCACCATCTATTAATTCCGGTACCTTTTTCGCCTCTTATGACACCTGATACAGAAGGAGATGCTATTGTACTTTGTCTGTAAACGGCGAATTTCATTGCAACACAAATAATCATCCTTTTATCCATCTAAGAATATCCATGGCTCAATATAGGACATAGAAGAAATTTTCAATAACAGTATATGTTAATTTGGTTTTTATCATTCATTATTGCTGAAGAGTTTTGTGACGAGGATGTTGCTGCTCATCCCTACCCGCCTCCATTTATTTATTTTTAAAAGAAGATATCTATTCGGAACATCCAAAACTATCTGCGAATAAATCTATAACATAGTGTTGAAGAAGCCTAATAGCATCTACAGCCCTGTTCGTCAGTGCGTGGCCACCACGTTGCGTCTGCGCAACCATCCTGCACAAATTCCAAGATACTCTGGGAACTGATAATCGGAATTTCTCCAATATGACAGGTTATCAATCCTTTGGCGCAGTACTAACAGATAGTACTATCAGGTGAAAGGCTCTTTCAAATTTAAAGTTTCGAACCCAACATTACCCGAAACGAAGAGAGACGGATAAACATTTTATAGTGCCATCGAGAAAGTTTTCTTTGTACTTTTTCCAGCATATCCCTGAACTTTTCCTCAGAAGAGTTCCAAATAACGGCTCCATATTCTTGTTTAGATTTAAGCTACATTTTTTTCGCCAACTCCCACTACATCTACTTAGGGCTTACATGCGGCTTGCAGGAAATTGAATTAGATATATAAACATTTTTCAAAATAAAATACTTTTTTTAGTAAGACTACAGTTAGACCATGAAGATAAACTTACGTGTATTGACTCACAGCGACGACTATGACGAGCGGATGCCGCAGTTCCTTAGCGTGCGCGAGTGCAGCACGCAGGAGATGTGTGCCAACACCTTGGCCCGTCACTTCGGCTGCAGTTGTCAACACTTCCACCTATGAAAAAGTGTAAGATCTTTGAATGAACGTATTATCACAAAAAAAACATTGTGTTCTACAAAATATTCGCAAAGTTTACAATAAACGCTCTGAATACGAGTTGACATTCGATTGTTTCTTAGTTGTGATAGCAAAATCTCTTCAATTTATTAATATCAGTACTTTTAGTATTATAAGGTAGGTAGGTTAAATGTTGAATGTCTCTTACGATCCTGTTCGGTCATCAGCGTCATTAGCATTATGTATATAATATAATTTAGTATTTCTGAATTAAAATTATTCTATTTAATATTTTTGACTATTTAAAAATGTTTGTAAGTGGCCTACTTAATAAAAAATATTTTGATTTTATTTAATTTGATTTGATGCATAGTTTAGTAATAAAAATACAATTTTATCTAACAAAACAACAAATTAAACTTGTCATAAACAATGTCCCAGAAAAATCCTAAGTTTAACGACGTATTGGTTAGTAAAGGCAAGGTAAAATATTTGTGCTAATATGAGAGTCTATGACGCTTACCACATAAAAATACTTGCTCTATCTCGCTTTTAATAGCCGAGCTGTGCAAAAATGCAAAAAAAAAACAACTATACCACGGAAACTTATTATCAGGATGAAAAGCCGTGTGTATCTGAGTGTTATTCCAGACAATCAATCTTTGTACCAAACTTTAATCAATATATATTCTAGTGTGAAAGAATAACAAACATCCGTCTATAGTTGGATGAATATATAGATTGACTATAATAAATTATTTGCCAGATTAATGACTGAAACCCTAAATATTAACCTCATAAAGGTATGGCACATGATACTTGTCAAACAAGTCGGAGCTCCTGTAGCAATGCGCGTTGAAGTACATGCGGTGTCGCTCGGGCCGGGACGCGGTGTAGTGCGCCCAGTCCTCGAGCTCGTCCGGTGCCCAGGGGTAGACCTTGTTGGCGACGCACACGCCGATCAGTTTGCGCTCGTTGGTACGGGCCATCATTTCGAAGGCCAGAAAACGATCACCTGGTAGAATTAGACAGTATAATAAATCTGATATATACGAGTACTTAATTTTAATACAAGTTTAGTGCCACCTGACTAGTTTTAAAGTAGACCTCTTAATTACTTATTTGTTTGAATTACTTTAACCCTTAACCCTTACCCTTGTGGTACCGGCAGAATAGTACCTGCTCCTGTACGAGATGTCGAAAAGGTGACTAAGGTAACATAACCGACAGACAGCGGTAGAATAACTATCCGAAACAGCATAAAGGCTGGGATGGGCAGCATCATTCCCGTCGCAAAAGCTACACTCTGTGATTGCCAATACGCTTGCCCAGCTTGGCAATTATGGGCACTCCTTTCTTATGTCTAACTGTGAACTTCCAATGACTGAAACGATGATGGCGAGGACTCAAAGCCCATAAGTAAATCTATACGTACAGGAAAAAATATGTTTTGACGATTTTAAAGTGCTTATGATATGCATAATTAAATAAAAACATTTTTAACATATTCATATGGTTTATCCCAAGATCTGTTGCAGCAGATGCAAATAGGGCAGAGATGTATAAAGCAGTGAAGATTTTTAAGCTGTAATTTATGTTTCCTTAAGCTGTACACAGTAGTGTACATCTCAAATCTGGGCAGAAATCAGTAAACCAGCTACCCAATTATACGGATATTAAGGCGAATATTCCCGAATATGTCGGTTCTGAAACCGTTCTTCAACAGACGATTGACCCACAAACCGTAACAGTTCAACAGAACCAACATAATTTGACCGACATAATCTTTGAATAATCATCAGTTAAACGACAGATGGCGGCATATCCATCCGAGACAGTGTAGACCAAATACATAGGATGAGGATGGGTAGCAGCATCCCCACCGCTAAAGCTGCGAGGCAATTATATTATGGGTAAAATTCCCCCTTTCTTGGGAAGGCTTATGTCCAGCAGTTCTTCCAATGGCTGTAATGATGATGATGATGAATCAGTAAGAACTATAGATGCCGCCTGCCGCATAACCAATACTGTAGATAACCACTGCGTTTTGATCACTTTAAACAAATATATCAGCAGTAAACAGGAGTCTACGTAAAATTATCCACTAAATGCTTATGGAGACAAATGTTTAAACCATCTTTCACTGGATGTTAACAACACATCTTCATCTCTTTGTAATCTGCGCTGTGTGCTAATGAGAGCCCAATTCTCATAACTAAAACCTCTAATTTGATCACTCCTGTTAGTAGCTTACCAAATAGCAATCTTACCTGAATTGGAATACTTCTCAGTGAGTGTGTCCAAGTATGGGCAGTCGAGTGACATCCATAGGCCTGTCACACTTGGCTCTCGAGGCCAACAGTGATTGTATAAGAACGACCGGATCATGCGAACGTGGCACGCATTGCCCAACTCAATCCGCATCGAACGGATGTCAAAGCACTAGGAACAATAACCAAATGTTATATACATTCAATACATCAAGATATAAAATCAAGACAAGAAGAAGAAGATATCCTTAAGTATTCGATTCTCAGCAACAACGACATCAATTAGCAGTCACTTCTTTCTTAATATTTAATTATATTGCTCGTAAAACTGATGTAGGAAACTATCCTACGATAAGAAAAAACATATGGATTGATTTATGTTTGTTACTCTTTCACGTGGAGTAGTCCACGATTTTAATGTAACTTCACAATAATACGGGTTTCCGAGGTAAGGTCATGAGGTACCGGCAGAGTAGAATAGTACCTCCTACTGCACAAGGTGTCGTTAGAAGAGACGGTATTTCCATCCTAAACAAGTCACAAAAGCTGCGCACTGCGATTGCCAACACTCTTACCCAGTGCAACAATTATAAGCTAGCTCTAGCAATGGACTTCCAATGGCTGGTATGGTGAATATGGGTTTTATGCCAGAATAACATAACGGCAATATTTTGTAAAGTCTCAATGACTGAAAATCATCCATTACAAAATATCACAAAGTATACATTGATCTGTTGTTTACGTAAATAAAGCGTCTTTACATTTGATACATTTAGGATGTAAAAAATCACTATACATATCATACAACCAAAAGAGTCATATGATATTTAACAATTGGCAATAAAATAAAACAAAATAATATGTTTTTATTTTGAGTTTTATAAATAATTTACGCTGTATTAGCAACAACTGTTTTGTACCAACCAAGTTTTTTTAGGCAACCAAAACTTGGTTGGTACACCAACCAAGCTTTTTAGGCAACCAAGTTCTTTTTAACATAAAAAAACTCGTTAAAGAAATGACAATGAGAAATTTTCTTCCATTATTATTCCTGAGAGCTCCACTTTTATCTAAAACGAACGAAAGATTACATATATAAAATGTTTACCGGCTTTTTGTCTGGAGGAAACATACAGACGTCACAATACGACGGCTTCCTGTGTGTGTAGGTTCTAGCAGGGAGTAGAAATCGCTGATTTGGCACCATCAGGGCCCTTACCAGAAGCCCCTTAAAACAATTCATTCTGGCAGGATGTTTACGTCAATAACATCTTTTAATGAATTGCTTTATCAGCTTACTAGCTCAAATATACTGTTGGTGTCTTATTTTTTACATGTTTATGTTCTAGAATTTTGATAACGAAAATCTTTAATCTTAACTGTTCTTCTGACAGATTTTTTTTATACACCAAGGAAAAGAGTGTTTGCCTTTTCCAAATTAAAAATCGTAATTTCTTTTAATATTCATGAAAATTTCTTGGCTATATTTCAAAGTAAATGTAATGGAGTTGTGACCGATGGAGAGGAATAATCTTCAAACTTTACTTTAGAATAAATTAAAAATAACGTTTTATTGCATTCTAAACTCTTTGCAACATTTTTAAATTCAGAAAAAAACACAACCACATAGTTGCATGTCACAGCAGCCGTCACTAAGTCACCATATTATGTACATAAATTTTATAATAAAAATCGACCAAATCTACCTAAAATAATGAACCGGAGACGGAAATAAAGTTAAAAGAACAATACTCGTTGAACATTCTCGCGTACCCGAATATGACCACACTTACAAATTTCCTTAAGTTGTCTTGGGTAAGAAATGCGGTCAAGAAGTCACCTCTAACATTTGGCTTCAGTCGACCAGCGCGCCGAAATTATGGTGACAGTTCTAAGGCTGATTCCACTTCCAAATTGATTGTGGTGAGTGTAAGGTTTATTTAAATAAAGTAGAACCGAACTGCATCTTATATGATTAAAATTAGGCCTGTTAATATAGATATGAAAGAATCTGTTAATATAGATATGAAAGAATCTTTGTCTATCTGTATGTTACCTTTATTAATTAATCTGATATGCTGATAGTCTGAGATTCAAGAAATTGAATTTAAATTTACATTACGCCATTTCTACACTCAGTTGTATGATAAATAACATTTAATTTATTAATTAGAGTTTATTTACTCGAGTCTTTGTAAAGTTTTTTTTCTAAGAAATATCATCTTAAATATATTTCAACATTTTCTATGCATTAAAAGTTATCAAGTATTCTTTTTTTCTTTATTGATTACTTTAAACTTGTAAAAGTTTGACATTTGAGTGTTTGTAGGTAATATCTCAGGCACAAAAACCCGGTATGAGAAAGATGAGGGTTCGAGTCCCGCCTGACACCTGAGACAAGTTGATTATTTTTCTGGTAAATATCATCTGTACATATACATAAAATTGGAGTGTCTATATGTAATATTAAAATAACCGTTTTACATGCATATGAATGTATATATGGTACACATAACAAAATGTATTTTGAACAATTTTTGTGCCCGTCTGTCTATCTGTTTGTTGCAGACAAAATCTGAAAGTAAGATTTTGTTTGTATGGTCAAGTTTTCTATACTATTTTATAATGTGCGTGGCCACAATCTCAAAATCAATATACTTGCGATTCCTCTACTGTTATACCCGTGACACAATAGCTTTTAAATTATGGGTAAATTATTATAATTATTGCATAAGACTTTTTTTGATGTGCTAGGCACAGGGCACCGAGAATGAAGGGCGTTTGCGCGTCCGGCGTGCGCGCATCAGCGACGTCCCGCGAGTAATGCGGTTTGTGCGCGAAAATGTGCGCGTGGCGTTCCCGGCGCTTGCGTCGCCTCCTGAAACGTCGCAGCTTGTCTTGAGCGACTATGTTCACAGAGCTTTAGCTCAAGGTAATCTCTAGGAATGTTTTCTGACACTGGAATCTATGGCGCCGACTATTTTCTGTTAAAGAAAAAACAACCAGATTTGATTACAATGATAGAATTCACACACTGTGTTGCTAACCAACCTCGGTTGTAGTCAATGACTTATTGGCGCAGCGACAGAGATGCAACGTACTTAGTTGTCCTAGATGGGCAACAGAAAGGGTCTAATCAATTCCCATGCGACTTTCAAGATTCGTTGAAAGAGAACCAATTTCCAAATTAACATGGGAATACAACTCATCATCATCATGATGATGATTGTGGCTTACGGTACCGGCACAGTAGAATAGTACCTACATCTGTACCAGATGTCGTGAGAGTCATACTTACATACTTAAAAAACGTGGGGATCGAACCCACGACTCCTGGTACATAAGACAGGATCACTACCACCTGCGCCCGTTAAAATTAAGGAAAGTGTTCTTAAGCTGCTTGCTTTTGCCATCGTGTCAATAATAAATGAACACGGTCATCATTGTTAGAACCTATAATGTTGATAAATATCTCAAAGTTTATTAAAGATATTTATAATATTTTGCAGCATAAAAACTAAATAATGTTTAATATGGTCAAATAAAATGTACCTATTTATTTTTTATTACAGCCTAATATCGCTGGTGCTGAATCGTAGAAATAATCTGCTAGTCCGCTAGTCCACTACGGTAGCATAAATAGGGAATGCATTACAAGAAGGAGAGATTCTCTACCGAAAATTAAAAAATAAACTGATTTTTTCTCATTTTTATCATAACTATTATGCAACTTGCCTTGATTGTAGTTTCCTCAATCGAACATTGTACGAGCACCGAGTTAAAACTTTTAAAAGAGCTATTATTTCTGCCAGGGCACTCAATACTGGCCGAGCAGCTGGAAAACCACCGTGGCTGGTCCCAGGTCCGCGGTCTAGCGCTCAGCACAGTCGTTTGCCCGTGGGACGCAGCGCTTCTAGATCGCTGGGCTTGCTGCGTGAACTGCGCACGCTCTCGCCGTCTCATGGTCTACACCGCGCAATGTCTCCGAGCACCCGCCTTGCACGATAAATACAAAGTACACAACATACTGCAGGTAAATACCATGTTTTTACTTGTTTAAAGCACGAGAAATCTTGCTGCTTCAGCAAATACCCTTCAAAGCGCTTTGGTTTTGGACCTCCCAGTCATATACGATATTTATAAGTACCAAAGCAAGTTTATCTTTACTACCGTCTCATTTAGGTAGTAAATTTTAAACTTGCTAGATAGAAGCAAGATACAGACTATAAAACAGGGGCGAAGGAATGACTGCTCTAACTATTTTTAAAGGCTAGTTATGACATTGGATATTAACGTGTGAATGTAGGACCATCATCATCATCACAGCCATTTGAAGTACAAATCTGGACATAGTCCCCCCCAAATAAGGGGAAGTTTTGCCCACAATTAATCGATAAGCGTGTTGGCAATCGCAGAGCGTATCTTTACGACGGGAATGCTGTTGCTTAACCCACCCTGTGCATTTGAGCTACATTGTTTCGGATGGATATATCACCAACTGTCATTTCTGGTACCTTAGTCGCTTTTTACCACACCTAGTACAGAGGAGGTACTTTTCTACTCTACTGGTACCACACGGTAGAATGAACAGGTAAATACTAATAAAAAAAAAATTAAAGGTTTGCTTCATCATCATATTTGGCTTTGTTTTCCCACAGGTTATACTTATCGTTCCACCAAATACTTCCAAGGCCTCGGAGATTGCCCACATGCTTGCAAAGCATTCTTTACAGAGGGGACGTGAAGGTGGATTCCCGCTGATTCGATTTGATGTCGGCACAGATCTTGTGTAAGTTATACTATATGTTCTTCCTATACTCTATTATATATAGCTTGATCATGATGACAGAAGAAAAAAGTAGTCGCTTCCCGCTGTCTGTCACTTTGTATGCTTCGAACTTTAAGACAACGCAACATATTTTGGTGCAGTATTATATGTACAATACATGTATAATATGTAATGTCGTGAATAAACAAATTTTTGTGATTATATTGCAAATGGTGGCTGACGCCCACGAGATAGATCAAACTAATGATCACTCAAACTAATGGTGGTAAGATAATGATTAAGATGATGATATATGTGTGTCTCTTAGGGATAACCCAAAATAACCATTCTTTTCCTGATTGCACCCGCGCGAATCCTGGGCCTGTCGCTTGTTTTATATAAAAAAGCTGAAATGAAGACAAAAAACTAAAAAATTATGTATAAACATGTTAGTTTGACAGTTTTGTCATGGTCAAGCTATATTTAGAGGAGAAAAGTGATAATAATAAGGTTTATTCTTAAATTTAAAATGAATAGTCCTTACTTAACACTCATTTGTACTGGCAGAGTAGAATAGTACTTCCCCCTAAGGTACCAGAACACAGGGCAGGACGGGGCAGCTGGCAGCATGCCCATCGCGAAAGCTGCACTCTGCAATTGCCAATACGCTTGCCTAGCGCGGCAATTTTGAGCAAAATTCTCCTCTTCTTGGGGAGGCCTGTGTTCAGCAGTGGACTCCCACTAGCTGGTACGATGATGATGAGAACCTCGACCTATTATTGAGCATGTAATTATTACGCTCATGTAACACCCCAAAGGCGGGGTCTAACGATTACAGCTGCCACACCTTATACATTTCTCATTTATTTGTATTTGCCTGGCGCTGCAAAAATATGGAATGCTCAACAGTTTACCACAACCAACGCCCAATGACCCCTCTACCGACAACTGGAATCGCTACCCTTCTGGCTGGGCCTTTTCTGTGAGGTACCGGAAGAGTAGAATAGTACGTCCCCCTGTACCAGGTGTCGTAAGAGGCGACTGATGTATCAGAACCGACAGATGGCGGTATATCCATCCGAGACAGTGTAAATTATATGCATAGGGTGGGGATGGGCAGCAGCATCCCCGTCGCGAAAGCTGCGCTCTGCGATTGCCAACACGCTTGCCCAGCGTGCCAATTTAGGGCAAACATCTCCCTTTCTTGGGGAGACCTATGTCCAGCAGTGGACTTCTAAAGGTTGTAATGATTCTGGCAGGGCTTCTTCACATTGGGTAGATGGTAGATCCTTTCAATTTGGTCCTTATACGAGGAGATCCATCTCATAGAAAAGCCAAATTAACATACCAGTTTGTCCAACTGGCTTCCTAGAAGCTGCTGACCCCTTTGGGTTAGCCTTTGAGCCGTGACTATCCAAGATTAACAACTCTGGCCAATTATAGTAAAACAATTGACTGACAGGCCTGATGCTGCTGATGGTAGTGATCCTAATATGTGTGCCAAGGATCGTGGGTTCGATCCCTACCCAGAACAAATATTTATATCATGAATATATGTGTTTGTTCAATATATTTGTCTTAAATTTGTATTTAAGTATTATATTCGTGATTCCTCTTTTGTCTGATGTTCGTAACACTAGTGATTTACGCTACTTTTCTCGGAATCAGTTCAATGCATTGGTGTTATGTGATTTTATATAAGATTTTTTAAGATTATCTTATTCTACCTCATTTCAGATCCAAATCCCTGGAAGGGCTACAACTCAGAAAAGAATGTCTACTGTCATACGAAACCCCATCAAATATTATAAAAGAAGATGACTCGACTAAAACCCCTCGACCAGATAATCAAGCAATGACACAAAAAAACTTTATGAAGTCGAGTGAAAAGAAAAACGTTGTAGCTGTTTACACGGCACAAATCAAAACTGGCAAAGTTTAACTGCAGGAGAATATTTAAATTCACATCCACACGCCTGGATTAATATAATTTGATGGCTCAATGATGGTCGCCAATAAAAATGCAGAAATCTAAATTGTGTGTTTATGTCACTTCAAGTTTCTTCTTCAAATTCATGTCGTCATATAAGCCGCTGCTGAAAATAGGCTAAAATTAAAACAGAATTTTGTCCACATAGGCCGCACTGGACTCGCATGGTGGTAGAGTCGAGCTCCCGTGGTTTCCATAGCAAACCTATATTATATAAAAAAATTGATAGTGATCTGACACTGCTGTAGCTTTTTACTGGTAACATAATATTCAAGATAGGTTCCATCGATCCATGAACAAAATATAATTTTATATTAATGTATTCAGATAATGACTATTATTGGTATATATTTGTTAACACCTTAATGCTATGCCCATATTCAAAAACCACTATACATATATTACATATTTTCTCAAATATGTAATTTATGTATGCACCTGATATTTTTTTAATAAATAAGCTCCTAATACTTTTTATTTGCGAAAAAAAGCACCTAATATTTTTTATTGCAAAAAAAGCACTTAATATTTAGTTTGGTTCCAAAACTTTAACTTCTTTGTGTGAATATAAAATGCACCTATAATTGTTATGATTAAACCACTCAGAGTATATTATCAGAATGATAATAAGTAATAAATAAATGCAAGGTATCGTAAGGTACCTGCAGAGTAGAATAGTATCCCTCCCCCCTGTACCAGGTGTCGTAAGAGGTGACTAAGGTACCAAAACCAATAGATGGCGGCATATCCATGCAAAACAGCCAGCTCAAATGTACATTAGAGAATCTTTGCATATAAATGACGCGCTAGGCAGACATGGTGGCAATCGCAGGGCGCAATTTCGCGACTGGGATGTTGCTACCCACCCCCGCCCCACAGTATTTAAGACGCGGATTTTCAGATAGATATACCGCCATCTATCGGTTTCGGTATCTGTCACCAGTACCCTACCGCTCACTACCTCACATAACAAACATCAAAATCAGTTTATAGTTGTGAAATAATAACTGATAGAGTTTTACTCATATACAATATTATAATGGGATGGGAATAAACAAATTTTAAATACCTAAGAACCATTACCAACCAGACGCAGGTCGCATATAACCGTTCCCATTGGAAATCACTTAGAAAGCCCTATGTTCAGCCTATGATATCCTAGAGGCCTATGATAGCCTCCAAAAAAAGGGAGAATTTGCCCTTAATTGCCGCGCTGGGCAATCGTGGTGGCAATCGTAAAGTGTAGCTTCGCGATGGGAACACTGCTGCCTATTTCTGCCTTGTTGCATTTGAGCTACGAATGGATATACCGCTATTTATCGGTTCCGGTACTCAAGTAGCTACTTACGCCAGCTAGTACAGATGTCTTATTCTATTCTACTACGCTGGCAGCACACGGTCATTGTTCCTATCATTGGTCAAAAAATAACGACTCGACATTCGCTACGCTATTGTGGTCAACACGTATTTTTTTCATTATAATTTATTATAGGACACACATACAAAAAAGAAATATAAATAAAAGACCATATTCCCTTGCAACAAAACACGAGAAAAACAAGAGAACTGCCACAGGCACTTCTAAATCGTCAAAACGAATATTAAACAAGTTCTTTAGAATGTGACCATCGCGTACATTTTTGTAGACTTTTTAAGATGTAGTGCAGTACAATATTTTGATCTATCTCGTCGGGTTCAGCCATCGCTTGCAATGTAATCGCAAAACAAATGTTTATATCCAACTTCACATTGGAAACCTCTAAAATTATCAGTGTATCCCTACTATATTATGCACATAAAACTTCGTCTAGAATCACTCTTATCTATTTAAAAATACCGTATCTAAATTCGTTGCTTAGTTTTAATGATCTAAGCATACATAAGAACAGACAGACATGCAGCGGTAAGTGATTTGCTTTATAAAACACTATGCGTTACGAGTATGTCGTAATCGATGTCGTATGTCGAGATTTTATGTACATCATTTCGGATAGGTGACCGTCGTAACGTTAATTTCGCTATAAGTAATGGGTCATCAGTAGAAAGAACTCGTGAAACTAACAGTTGCTATAGTTTCACAGTCCGCTTTGTTCGCTCTAGGCCTTGTGCTTATTGCTGTCACTAAAAGTATTTGAGTGTTGCTAATTCGTATCGATTTCATGGTAAGTTGGGCACCGGCAATTTTCATCATCGAGTGTTGGGATCTACAGAGCGCCCTCGAGAACACTTTCTAGTGCCAAATTATTAGCCGCTCATTAAATTGCGAAATTAAATGATCACGTTTCAAAACATCATTGTTTAAACAACCCAGTTGTTTACTTTGGTAGAAGGCAAATACACTGGCGGGGTTGTACCTTTTTCTACTGTTGCTTCATACAATAGCGTCAATATCGTATAAAAAAGCGCACGATGTAAATCAGTCGGCATTGGCACAATCCAACATAAAAAAGTCAATAAGATATCCGTGGAATAAGTAATAAGTATGCAACGAGCAATTGGAAGTAGAAGGATTTTACAAGGGTCAGTCGACTGCTAGACATTGTGAAAGATTGAACTAAATGCAACATCGCGTTATATAAAATACAAGCAATGAATTACTTTGTAGAGTTGAAACAGAACGCTGCAAGCTGACGGTTTTTATTAGTTAGGACAAAAAGTTGGACGTGGGCTCTAGCTAATTGTTGTCAATTGAGAAGGTTATTTTGAAGCGGTGGTGTTACGAACGTCATCATGGTGGCATTGCGACTTGTGCCTCTGGCTTTGAGCTTGTTGCAGTTTGCTGCTGCTCTACCAGCCATCACGCTGCAGGACTTGGAGGTGGCTGATGATACCATGTCTGTTGGTTCGTATATCAGAGAAGTCAGAGCTGCTGCGGTAAGCATTACTGGTATATATACCTACACTAATAAATTAGGCAACTAGCAACACTGAGCATTGGAACAAATACAGCACCACACTTCGCATTATATCCCGGCAAGACGTTTGATATTTAAAATTGTAGTATAATATATTTTTATATACCATTAAAATATCATTATAAAAGCAAAGTTAAAAAGGCTGTCAAATCAATGTGATAAATTTTACATTAAAATAAATTTATACATTGTAATTTTTAAACAATGTAGTTTATTATTATTGGCGGGCCCAATAACGCATTCTGTAGTGTCCATGTCTTATGCACGATGAGACAAGAGGTCGAACCCCACTCCACAAACATTTATATTTGTCTGTGTCTAGGTATTATATTTATATCTATATGTTTATAAGTAGGTATTATATTTGTAATACCTCTGTTGTCTAATATCTGTAATACAACTGCTTCAAGTTTATTATCACTAAGGTCAATGTTGGAAATGATGGTGTGTAAATTTATTATTTATTGTACAATATTCGGTGCTAAAATATATTGTTTATTCTCTAGCCGGATGACTATCACAAATCATACCAGAGCGAAGGTGACGGTGAAATAGGTTACTCCAGAAAAAAGTCAGGCGGCGGCAAGAAAGGCTACCAGCACTTCGACGCATACCACAAAAAGGCCGGCGACAACTACGAGTTCGAAAAGCAGGACTCATACGGCCTCGAGAATGAAGGCCAGGACGCCGCGCACAGCCACCGCAACGAGCAAAAAGGTGAACTCAGGCATAGACCTGCCAAGTTCATTCGACGGCCTCTAAAATTCTTCAGGAGATTACTCAAATGGATCTTCTAGTCCAATAAACATTTAACGGTTATTTCCTGTAAATTTTATTTCATGACCTGTTGAGACTGCGACACAATATAAGCGGTAATGAAATTGATTCATATATTTTTTGTGCAGCAAAATACAAGAAGCGACCTGAAGATGTTGAGGAAATAGAACAGACAGAAGGTGGGGAGAGTCAAGATAAGGAACATGAAGAACTCAAGTGAGTACCAGATATTTCCAGTCTGATATCGAACTAATTACTATTTTTAGAGACATTATCTATATCTATTATTATTATATATTAATAAACAAATTGATTATAATAATTAATCTGATAATTAATTAAAAAATAAATCGACTGTCATTATTAAACACGTATTCTTATCACAAGCAGCAGTTCAATTTCAAATTTATTTTCAAGGTTAATTATATTCAATACAAAATAGAATAAAAAAAAAATTTTAAACGATAGATACCTGACAAAAGGGCATATTATATATATTCATGTTTATATAAAATACAGGGAAGGTGCTCCAGATGGCAACGGAGGAGTAGAAGCCCACGGACACGATCCTAAAGATTACATCTTGCCTGAAAAATACACGTACGGAACTGGAGACGAGTACAACTTTTAGTACAGGATCTCACTTGGACTGATAGTTTGTAAGATTTTATTTTAATAGCGTAGAATACATTTTTTTTATAAGGTTGTGTGTTATTTATTTTAAACATACCTTAGTAAATATTTCCTTTTTCAGATCTACCAAAAAAGAAAAAAAAATTTAGACAGTCCTTTAAACTGAAATTTTAAAAGATTTCAATTATGTTATTATATGTTTATAGTTAATACGTTTTTAGTAATTAAGTATTTTTTTTATTTGCTTAAAAATAAGATCTATATTACAAGTAATCATAAATATTTAAAAAAGTTTAGATAAGTCGGAGTAAAACAGTAGATAAAACTAAACGCAATCCTTGACAGTTGATAGCTTTTAGTTGACGTTGACGACTTCATGTTTGCGTAATGACACTGACGGTTGTTTTGCTTGTTGTGCTGCTATTTTAAAGAAAGGAAAAACCAATTCCAAGAAATATCCTTTTTCTACCCAATATACTGTGATGTGAATAATTTTGCAAAGCTACACACACGAAAAATGGGGCTGAAAACAATAGATATCGCTACTATACTACTGAACGTGGTGTATTGCGTTTATTCCGGTAAGTAGACGACAATTATTTAATTGAATCAATCTGTTCGGGATGTGTTACTTCGAGAACTTTATTCTTTTTAACAGAGCACGTCCTGTCCTGCGATCCGAACTCACTAAACCCTTGCCCTGGAAAAAATGAAACCTGCCAGGTATCGACAAAGCAGTGTCTGTGCAAGGAAGGGTTTGTAAGGGTGGACAACTCCTGTGAAGTGCCAGCCCCAGAGGAATACTCGGCCCACACTACGACTGCTGTTATAGTCGTAATATTCACGCTGGCCCTTTTAATATTCAGCATTGTCTTGGTTGTTAGGAAGTATGATTTAATGACTTATATTAGACAGAAAATCAATATGAGGAGAAATAATGATGTCATGTATGAAGATGTCATGATCGGACAGGATGACCCTCCCCTTAGTCCATAATAAGACTTCTTTACCAATGAAAATCAAAAATCACTTGTCACACAATAAACAAATTTCATATTTAGGAGCAGTGTTGAATGCACTGCATTGTTTTGCTAATTATTACATGTTTTGTAGCTGGGTAGTGAGTAGATATGTTGCTATTTTGTTTCAGTAGAGACTAAGTTATCATTATTTTTAATTTAATCAATTGTTTGAATAGCACAAATTAATTTAATTAGTGACTTGAAGATCATGCAAGGTTTTCATTAGCAGTTATTGACATCCATTGTGACCTTATCTTTTAAAGGTATGGTTTAAAATACATAATAATTTGTAATTTTTATCATATAACAACAAATTTAATGTCAGTTTATAAACCCTATGTTTTCTATTGATTGCTCTGTAAAATAACAATCTCTGAAGGTTAACACTGTAAAATGACTGTTGAAAAGTTTTGCAAAAAAAAGATCTCAATATATTGTTTTGTTGGAACAGAACTAACATATGATTTCAGTTGAGACCGTGTTTCATTCTAATATTCTGATTTAATATGACTATTATAATTAAAATAGAATTATATTATGTATATTAAAATGACAAAATAATTTTTAAATTATATTTTTAGCATGAAACATGTTTGTGCATCTTTATATACTAATGTAGAAATAAGTTATTTACTTCAAGAGATTTGTAATCTTATTGACAATTATTGTAACATTGTTTCTGGTTTCCATAGTAAATTTACTTAGGGACCAAAGCAATAAGAACAACTGTACAATGTTCCATGTGTTAAAACTATATAATTTAAAGATAAAATAATAATTATCTCATTACTATACTTCATTATCATTATTTATTGATGGTTTATCATTTATTCTAAAAATGCATGCATGGAATATACATGCTTGCATGTTTAAAGTATACCTATATTATTTGGGACAAAAAGTATAGTTTGTATAGCAATAGTTTTTTTATCATTTAGCAGCTTATATGAATTATGTTAGACATATTCTGTATTATTTACCGATAGAACTAGAAAAAAATCATTTAAATATTTCAAAAACAACAAAAAAAGACATTATAGGATTGAACACATTTGTAATTAGAGTTGATTTCATCAAATTATACATGCCTAAGTTTATTGTATACTTTTTGATGTAACTGCATAATTCATAAAAACTATTATGTGGTATTTCCTTATACATTTTCCTTATTTTGCTTCAACGCTCAACTAAGTCAAAGACTGACATTTGTTTTTTCCAGTATTTAATAAATATTGTTATTTGCACATCTATCTGTATATAAGCAAAGTTAAGTGAATTTAATTGAGATATTAAGAATTTAATTTTGGCTCATTCCTAATAATTCATTAATTTAACTTTATTTAAATTTTATTCTGTTATTCATAATAAACTTACACAATGACCAAGTCTTGTTCTGGCCGGACAGGTAACAAGCATCTAAATCAAATCTCTCATCTCTTAAAAATAAATAAGATGCAGATAAGTACAGTATATTGTATCGGAACATTAGAAGCATATTGTTTATCAGTTTTGTCATTAGTAATGTGTATCCTAAATGTCACAATGATCAATATTTATAACTGATAATATTTAAGTACATTGATAAATGGCTTTGAGACAGACAATGGTAAGGTAGGGATCCTAAGATTGGAAGCCTCATTAGGGAAGACAGCGGGCTTCAATTGGATAATATAATGATAATTAAGGTTGTATATTTATTCACAGATATTATAATCTTGTAATATAAGTACAGTCGTATAACATATAAAGTATACCTAATCAATTATGGCATTCCATGCTATTTGTGATTATCCAAAGAAATTGATTTAGGCCTCATTAAATGTATTATAGTTTGGGGAATTTTAGCCATGTTGATACTTGTTCCATCATGTTTCCTAAACTAATTCTCATTTACAGGGGTTATCTACTAACAAGGGAGAAAGGCTTGATTTGTTTTTACAAATTCCACAAACACTGATATTTTTAGTCCTATTTAACTTTGGCAAAAAAGGGAATTTAACTATAATTTTTGTGACATTTGCTTATATTGTCATAATTATTTTTTAAATGTAATGCTTTTCTATTTCTCATAATATTATAGGCCTATATATAATTACGTAATGTAGATACCCCATAGGTTAAGATGCCGACCCTACCACCAAATCGTTTTACATAAGTACATATAATAACAAATGTTCTATAGCTCTAAAGGCATTACTTTTTCTCTAATTACTTTAAAATATAAAAAAAGAAAGAAGAGGTAGATAGAAAAGGAATGGTAAAAAAATGTGTATGAGGTTATGTGAAACAATGATCAGGGCAAACTATGGCATGCCATGTCATATTAGGTTTACCCATTACTTTCACTAGGTTAATATACGCACATTTTTTATTTTTGTAATAATAGTAAAACCTTTTCAAATCCAGTTTTCAATTTCACATTAAAAGGAAAGGTTTATGGACCTTTAAATATGAATATATAAATACCAATTAAATAAAAACCTGTCTTCTACTTGATAAACATTTGAAAAGGTTATAATCTTGCCAATAAATAGTACATACTCGGCTTTCGTTGTATAGATACATAATATATAGTGGATTAAAATTGTAAACTGAATAAATGGTATACCTATATTTTGAAATAAATACTCTGTGATATGTGACCATTGGTTTTATTTACGATATGAACTCCCTTAAGTAGGGCGTGACGTGGTAACTGGTAACATATTTGGCGCAGTTGCTTAACACTAGGACTGTAGTCGTGGCGATAATAGGACATTCGTACAGCACTGGAACAAATTAGAATTTACTATTAGGGTGACTATGATGCAGTGGCTTTATGTGGTTAGCTGCAGAGGTGGGGCAATGTTGGGTCTGCCTAGGGCTACCAACCATACTTTAAAATAACAAATCCTACTTTATATTTTAAGTACAAATAAAGTATGCAAAACACTTCATTTACAACTTTTAATGTGATCAGTAAATAACAAAATACTCATTATAGGTACTTAAGGATTTATAAGTACTGAACGAAAGATGTCACTTGTGACTTGTGAAAATGACTGAACAGTTTGTTAATTTAAATTTAAATGTTGATAGTCAAAAGCAAGGAAAACAAAATTTGAAAATTACTTATTTTTTCTTCCTAATATTTTATTTTTCCTGTCTAAACCAGTTGTACTAGTTTTTGTCAAAAAAAATTGGCAACCCTAGGTCTGCTCTTTATTACCTTTCGAGTCTTTTTTTTCGGACGAACCTATTGCTGGACTACTTAAACGTCAATTCCAGCGACACAGAAAAGGTCGAGGCCGCTCTTGAATGAGCGACCCGGCCTGTGTTCACCGGCGTGCCCCGCGGCGACGATTGCACTTTTAGCTACAGTAGCCCCCGCAAGGCTCCCGGGATCTGAGCGGAATGACTAGCTTTAGCTGATTGGTTGTGATCGTTTAATCCATTATAAAATACCTCCGGTTCCAACACCCGGCTGCTGGAAGTGCTATGAAAGCCTGTTGACGCAGTAAGTTTAAGCGAACGAGGAGAGATGTATGCAAGTACATCGGGATGTGAGCGTGCCTAACAACTCCGGCACCTCCTCAGAAAGCTAGGGAATCGAGTTAACCGGCGTCTCGAACGAAAATTCATAACGTAAGTGGTTGATTGCGACTAAATGGTGAGCATATTTACAGCTACGGTACGTTTCTGGTCAAGAGGAAGTGGAATTCGATCCACGTGGTACAAGTCATAAGGGTTTTGGTACATCGGCGCGACCTACCGCATCCGGTACATGCACTGATATTGGTCCCGATATCGGCATCTTCCTCATATGTAACTGTAAGGTTGGTGATGAGTGAACGCCATAAATAAAACAGGTAACGCACTCCATAGAAGACAAGGGTTCTATTCTTTCGACAAGACGGATCTGCCAATGAAGACAAAAGTAGCTAGTAGCTGTTTATAGAGGTATGTAGAATATGGTGAAGGGTTGTTCATTTGTAGTTATAGTCTGGCAGGCAATTTAACGTACCGCGATATCAGGAAATAGCCTGAGTCACGAGGGCTCTGCTGCGTCGCAGATTTTAGAAGCAAATTGCGATTATACATATATATTTGTTACTATGTGAGGGAAATATGAAATAGATAATAAAGGAGATAGGGAATATTATATAATATTGGGATATTACATAAGAAAGGGATATTATATATGTTTTAATACTAGCAAAGCCGGAAAACCTGTGGGCGCGGCCGGTTATTAATACACGCTACGCCCGAGTCAGAGCAGTCGCGGGCCGGCCTTGAGAAAATCTGAGACTTCTCGGGGCTGCGCGCGTTTGCTGACCAACGCAGAGTACTGCTCTACGAAAACTATGTATGTGAAATGTGATTTTGAGATATTTATGTGTGATAGTGGAGTGCCACTAAGAGGCCGACTGGGTACTGAGCAGCACGCGTGTGAGTGGGAAGTGTGGGCGGTGTGCGGACCTGCGAGCAGGCTGGCGAACATGACGCAGTTGTAGGCGAGCACGAGCGAGTAGTGCAGCGCGCGCGCGGCGCCGCCCCACACCAGGCTCGGCACACACAGCAGCGCGCTCGCCTGCGCCAGCGAGAACCCCTTCACCAACAGCACTGCGCGGACTGATGACAAAACTCTGGTTATTTCTGTGGTTCTGTACCACGAAAATCGCGGATTCTTTATAAAATTACTTGTCTATTAACCTTTCATAATCTCTGTTAATACGACGTTTTATCGGCAAGCGAGTTGGCAATCACAGAATGTAGCTTCGTGACAGAGAAGCTGCTGCCCATCCTAACCCTGCGCATTAAGGCCTGATCCCCACCCTGTTACGGATGGATATACCGTCACCTGTAGGTTCTGGTACTTTAGTCGCCTCTTAGAACTCCTGGCACAGGGGGAGGTACTTTTTTACTCTGCCGGTAGGTGCCATACGACGTATAATATTAATGGCCAAAAAATCCAACCTAAATACCAAGATTCACCTGAATCACTTCCTTGGTTTAGGCGTGTAAAGGTGACAGAAGATTTACTTTCGCCATCATATATCTAGTGTTAGGCGAGATGTACTATCTACTTCTAAACTATTCAGATGTTAAGGTGGGCATACAAGATCCTTCCTATCGTCCAAACGGCATGACGCTACTGATTGGATCAGTAAGAATTGACCGTGTGTGCGAGTGGATTGGCATGACAGTTAGAATTGATGGCATGATGGAATTTCGATTCTTTTGGCTTGATCATATAGATTGGATACTGCCGATTGGACTGTGTATGGCTGTTGCCGATTGGCAGTTTAGTTCGGGCGGTCAGTGGATTCACTGGCGTGCTGATAGATGTAATTAATAATTTATAATAATTATAATATTAATATTAATAATAATAATTTGTAATAATTATAATTAATAATTTATAATTAATTAATAAGATGATAATTCTTCAATTAAATTTGTATGAGTAAACTGTTTTCTTTTCATTAACCACTGCTTGCACCACTCTGCACGATTTTTTCTTTTTTTTTTGCTTCATTTTCACGAGTACAATGCCCAAAACGGCTATAACATCGTCGTCTGTCATCAGTGACGCCATGGCTTCAACTGAACGTCGCTGCCGTTTCAACTGATGGTGTATGGTGTATATGGACGAACTGCAGATTGGATCAAGCCTGCAGTGTCATGCCGATTGGACGATAGGAAGGATCGTGTATGCCGACCATTAGCTTCTCCCACCACTCCGTAGGGATTGTAGGTCGAGCATAGAGGACATTTTCTTGACATGATGTTGCATGTTGATTTCACAATAGACTTAGCCTTTTTATTGGAGTTGCTGTGATTGTTACATAGATTTTCCGTAAGAGGTTAATGATGAATTATATTTCTATGACTTGTTTGTTTTTTTTAATATGTTCAGGAAATCTTTTAAAGCAAGCAGTTTATCCCAAATGGCTTATCTATAATGGCGTTTCCAGTGTGATATCATGCATTCGCTTTATACAGATAAATATAGCACAATAGATTAATCTACTCCCCTTGTATCAGGTGTCGTGAGAGACGACTGAGGTACCAGCGCAGATCCACCCAAAACAGTATAGCCCATATGCAACATGACGGGGAGGGGCAGCAGCATACCCGTCGCAAAAGCTCCGATCTACAATTGCCAACACGCTTACCCAGCGCGACAAGTATGGGCGAAATTCCCCCTTTCTTGGGGAGGCCTATGTCCAGCAGTAGACTTTCAATGGCTGATATATAATATATGTGCCAATGTAAATAAATAGCATGACGTTACTTCAAAGTTTTGCTAAACTATTGAACTACTTTCAATATCACGTCTAGACGCGAGGGCTGTATGCTGTTTCTCCGCCTGAGGGAACAGATTTGCAAAACCGTAGAATTATGTATCATGGATTTTCATTTTTTTATAAGAATTATTATATTTTATTCATAATTTGCTATATTGCACTCTTTTTGTTCGATTAATGAAAATTAATCGATCGATCGATCGATCGAAATCAATTGAAAATTAGTGCAACCAATTGCACTTTCAATACTTTCTGTCTGCCACTCGATATAGAAAATGCTGTACAACATCATAAAACACACTCACCACAATCATATTTATTTTTATATTTGATTATGATCAGTCAGGATGCCGTCAGGTTCACCAGAACCAATGAAGACCGCGTCTGCAAGCGCAGCATAGGACGTCCACTCGCAAGGTATATGCAAGTATATGTATATACCTACAACTTTTGTCTACCAGTGGACGTCCCAGGGCTGATATGATCATTTGTTAATCGTTAGTAAAATTTACCTTTATTTACTTTCAGAAATATCCTGAACACTGTCATCAGACTGTGGACTAATATGATGAAAACAGCAAAACCTGGAACAAGACATCTTTGACAATGATTATAAAAAACACTCCACGATTTTTTCTTCTCGAAATCAACCGTACAAATTTCTATACAAAATACATCTATATAGCTTACTAATGCCTACTACGGAGGTCTATAGTAAGATAGAAGAAAGCAGAATAGAATCGTACCTCGCTCTATACCTGGTATGTAAGAAGCGATTGAGGTACCGAAACTGAGAATGAGCGGTATGCCCATCAGAAACAGCGAAGCTCAAGTACAACAGAGCGGGGATGGACAGCAGCATTCCCGTCGCGAAGCTACGCTCTTCGATTGCCAGAACGCCTGACCAGCATGACAATTACGGGCAAAAACTCCAAGATAACAACCGATTCTATTAGATATCTGAAGGCCAATATCCGACCGTAGTTTTTCTTTTTTTTTTTAATATTTACTGATAAATTCTACCATCATTTTAAAATATTTTTTTTTAGATCAGGATGACAAATAACCAAACAATCCGTGTGATAGTAAGCATCACCCTATGGACGCTGGTAATATCACAAGGATATCACTAACGCGGTGCCAACCTTGTGGCTTGAAGATATTATGTAACATTGCCTCTCTCACCCGTCAAAGCGGAACACATCAATGCGAACACTGCTATTTGGCGGTAGAAATGTAAGTGACAGTAAGGTACCAATGCCAGACGACCATTGTATGAGGTGTACCTCATGTATTTTAATATGATGGTACAAGTTATTAGTTTTAGGTAATCATAGTTATGCTATCTATTTTGAAATATTGACTAACCAGAAAATGTAGATAAAAACAATATATAAAAGTCCTTTTCCCAAATGAAGAGGTCTGACTCGTCACCTCGGTCTTTCTGTATCCACGCCCAACAATGACTCTTCCATGACTCCGGCATAGAAATGTTTATTGGTATACTCCTGTAATAAACAATTTTATGTATAGCCAGGAGGTGCGTAGTAATAAATTTTTAACTCAATTGCCTGTGGAGTAAAGCGTAAGGTACCTACTGGCAGAGTAGAATAGTACCGCCCCCTCCCCTGTACCAGGTGTCGTAAGAAGCGACTAAGGTACAAGAGCCGAGAGATGGCGCTATCTCCATCCGAAACAGTGCAGCTCAAATTTACAAGGTGGGGATAGGCAGAATGTCGCCCAAGCTGCTCTCAGCGATTGCCAGCACGCTTGCCTGTAGAGGCAATTATGGGCAAAATTCCCCCATTGTTACATGTATTTATAGTGTGATTTTATAGTTCGCACTTTAGCTCTATTCAGTTCTAGGAATTGATTACTATAAGAATTCCACAAAAATTACAACTCTTCAATTCAACCCCTCAATGCCATGCAAAAATAACAATTATAAAATTACGCAATATATACTAATTTGCAAAAAAACGGGCGGTTTTGATTTTAAATCTTCTTTAAAAAAATTCGCTACTAAAATGATTTCAATCATTTGTAAATGTTACTAGCTGGTTTTAAAAATGCCGTGGTGTTTAAAACCGCACGTTCTAAATTCAAATTTTCGTTTGATGCTCGTTTTATTTGAGTAGGTTAATATAATGCAGTGTGTAATGTTAATTGTCTATTGTTTTGCTAGTATTTACAATTGTTTCAGAATGCTCTGAATGTAAAAATAAAATTATGCATAAATTTCTTAAAGCACTTGTGTTAAAACATTAGTTAACAGGAGGCAATCATGAATATAATACTTAAATACATATTTAATACAAGGACACAAAAAATACCAAAATTCACTATTTAAATGTTTGTACTGAGTGTAATTCTAGACGCACAAGATGGGATGACTACTATCTGCATGGTCAGATCTGTCATTGATATTGACAAAAGTAAACACTTGACAGGCTTGGTGGCAGATAGCAGTGTTTACAGATAGAGACTGGCCCACGAAAGTAATACTTACATATGTGTAGTGTTGATAGTGAGGTTGCTTTGTACCCCGCACATTTCATTAACAACAATATTAAACAGACTATCGCTGCGCCATAATCCATACGTCTCAAGCATCATCAGAATGATAAATAGTTTCCAATAGGACTGAAAATGTTATGTAGATATATTTAAAAAATAAACAATATGAATATATTCAAATTCTAATTGTAGTACACCATGTTTTTGGTATATATAAGTAATTACTGTTGTGTAAAACGAAATTTCCAATCATATCTATGATAAATAATAGGAAGTCAGCAGTCTGACAAATGCTCGACTCTTCTTGTTCAGGATTTCTTGCATTCATTTATTTTTTTACTTTTAATGAACTTTATATTACCCTTATCTTTAAAATCTGGTCAAAACTTAATATAATAGTATCACAGTTGTATAGCATCTTTTAAAGATTTTATAATCCTAATATATAAAAATTATGTGTCACTGTGTTGAAATGTATCCTGCACAAGGATACATTTCTAAGCTATTGAAGTGATTTTAATATTTTTTTGTTTACTGTCTCCAATTTTGTCCAACTTGAAAGATAGGATAGTTTATGTCACAACATACAATCAAAATATTTGTTTTATGACAATCATTACTACATATAGTTAAAAACAGAGTCGCTTTCCACTATATGTACCTTTGAATGTGTAGCTCTTTAAAACTACGCAATGGATTTTAAAGCGTTTTTTTTTAATATATAGTGAGATTCAAGAGGCAGACAGCTTTTAATGTTGGCTTATTGTTTCCCGTTATTGATTGTGCTTTAATCTTGAAAGGCCTACTTAAGTTTGAATCATATGATGAGTTTAAATATGTCCTGAGTATCTATAGAACCATGCAACGAATTTTGATGGTTTTTTTTTATAATATATAGAGTCAAGTTTATATGTATAAAACATAATATAGTAGAGATAATTTTAGAAGTTTCCAATGTAATTTTGTAAATGAACACACTCTTTGGTGATTATTGCAAATGCTGGCAAGAACCCAACGAGATCAATCAAAATAACGTACTAAAGTGCACACCTTAAAATATCTCTGTGGTATAGCCTGTTTCTTAGACCTCGAAACAGACAATACCCATTTTTCATTCTCATTACACCCATATGAAGCTAGGGTGGGTCAATAGTAGGTATATAATAAGACAGGACAATGTCTGTCAGGAAAGTTTACAGTAGTTCTATATGACCCACCAGAAAAATCTTGTGATGAAAACTATTATTATTTGGAATGTCACAGTAGTCAAAAAGTTACCTTAAACTCAGTATTGTATAACACATGACGCTGCGCTTCTTTAGACATCAAAACTATATCAATCATAACAATAACTGGATCATACTCAATGTACTTGTCAACAACAGCTTTGCAGCTTTTCTGAAATAAAAAGATTTCATTTCTTGCAGCATAACTAACTTTTTATTATATTGACCAACAACAATAAACTTCATTAGGTGCTAGTTTTCAACATACTATAACTGAGTCATTTAATGGTGCATTGTGGTTTTCTCATGCTGTGGGGTATGGGCAAAGTAAAATAGTGTCGTTGTTTCCCCGTTTCCACCTGTCGAGAATGCAAATAAGGTACCAGAAATGACAGGCTTGCCAACATGCTCGCCCAGTGTGGCAATTATTGGTAAAATTGGGGAGGCCTGTGTACAGCGGCGGACTTCCAATGGTTGTAATGATAATGTGGTATTATATGTATTTTCAGCTTACACTTTATACACATTTATATGACAACAAAAATACAATTAAAGAATAAATTGTAAAAGACTACAACTTTTTGTTCCTGTTGTATTGTAATTTTTTGTTAATTTGCATACCACTGGGTATACATGCAATGTATGCATTGACTGGAATCTGAAATAAGTTACTTAGAGCACTTGTGTTATGAACATCAGGCAACAGAGGATATACAAATACAATACTTAAATATATATTTAATAACCAGAAAAAACAAATTGCATCTGCACTACTAGACTTATCAATGATATTGGCAAAAGCATTAATTATTATTTTTAATTGCACACAACAACTAAAACAAGCTTTCATTTTCAAAACAAATTTAAAAGTAGTTTTATTATATTGAAGTTAAATTGTTGTGTATTAAGTCGGATTTCATTCAAGGACTTTTAGAAAAGTAGATGCAAATTAACTTACACATTTCGTAAGTTTAATTACAGTTGGCCCATAGGTTTTATAGAGAGCTCCCGCCGGCTCTCCACAGTTAACACACCTGTACGCCTTATTTTCTGACATATCTATGTTATAACTAAGCTGTATTTCGTGCCAATATCGTATAAGATACGGGGTTATACACTCACATAATTAATATTATTGCAACTATCTGGCAAGAAACAACTTTAACGAGAACATTTTTATTTATTTATTATCAGTTCCTGTCGTTACTGCGACAATCTGACATTGACAGTAAGGCAGATTAACAAAGTTCGAAAATGAGTAAGTTTTATTATCAGAAAAACGTTTAACTATCGTCATTTAATGAAATTCTGTCATCATATCCTTTTTTGTTATGCACATCCAGTAAACTTACAAAATTGGCATTTTGAACTTGAAAGGTAAATATCGATTGCGATGTTTTGGACAATTCGTGTAAGTTACTCCAATGATCTGTGTACAACTAGTTGGGAAGACTATCTTGGCCGTCAGATATCGGCAGAGTAGAATAGTACCGTAACATGTGTCAAAACAGGCGTCTGAAGTAACAGGACTGACATATTCCGGTATCTATATCTACCCGAAACAGTTTAGCTCAAATACAACTGGGTGGGGATGGGCAGCAGTGGCTAAATCCCCATTTTCCTGGGGAGTCCTATATCTAGCAGTGGAAGTCTTTTATATTTTTATTTTATGTAAAGGTATACACAATTCATATAGAAGAAACAGACTATCCCATGTAAGACATGCATGCATGCGAATGTTTTACATGCATTCTTGATTTTTACTATGCTTGATAACTGTATATAAGTATTGAGCTGTAAGTACGCGTGGAACACGTTAATCCACTTGCTAGTCCAAAGATTCTATTTTGAATGTAGGGAGGGAGTAATTAAATAGAGTTCTCAGGGTTTTTGTCTTTCTTGATGTATTTTTGAAGATCTTATGAATTACCTAGCACAATTTTTATTTGTTAGAAAAGAATACAATATTTCTCGAACGTGCATAGAGAAGTTTGTTTTAAATAATTTAGACTGACCCGATGGTGCAGATGGTAGTGATCATATCTTGAACGTCAGATGTTGTGGGTTCGATCCCCACCCAGGTCAAATATTTATATGTTACTGTTTACTTGTGTGTAAATGGCGAAATTTAAAGAAGAACATGGATACAATCACGATTGATTGTAATGTACACTTCGGACTGTTGCCTAAGTATCTCGAGTAGCTACTTAGTTGTAGAACTTTGCGAGTAGTGTAAAGGAGGCAGAAAGATTTCTATGTACTCAGGATATAGGTAAGTTTGTACTGTTTTACTTTTATATAAAAATATTAAGGTGACATAAACTGCTCTGCAGTTAATAAAATAACTAAATATTATTTAAAATTTTCTTTATTAGTCGTGTCAAAACTTACACAACATTATTAAATAAATATAGTCATGAAAAACCTTTTTTCGCAACTCTGTTTGCTAATTAGTTACAGCGTTATCAGATCAAAAGTCAAAATAACAGAAGGTTAATAAAAAAAACATTGGGGCCATTGACCCCGAAGAAATCCGCTGAATCAGTAGCGCCACGAACAAATTACGATTGTACAAATTGTTGTTGCAAGTACAGTTATTACGCGTATCTTTTACACTTGTGGTTTAGTTTCAGCTAGGTACTTTCATTTTACCGATAATTTTCAGTTACTTGCAGTGAATGTGAAAAGTTGAAGACTATAAAAATAAACAGTATTTTAAAAAAATATATTGACACAAATAACAGTGTATTCCTTTTGGACATTGTGATGTTTCTTTGGACGATTACTTTTTATACAACTGAGACTGATAATATAGGTTGGAGCTTATTTCAGTTATAAAAAAAATTAGGCTATCAAAAAGTGTGACATTAACATTATATTATTAAGGGTAACTTTAGATCAACTAAACTGAAATGACAACAAGGGTTAAAAAAGTAAATTTGAAGTAAGAAAAAAGTAAGTGTAAAGCGCAGTCGATTATGCTGCCCTCTGTGTTGACAAAACCGCAATCTTTCCGTGGCGCTGCTGTTGCAACTTTAACAGTACAATAGTGAATTAGCAAACAATTGCGGCAGGAAGAAACGGGTGCTATCACAAGAGTGGCCGCCTCACATACTAACCCATCGTTTATACATATAAAAATAGATCGCTTACATTTAATTCGCTAACCTATAAGGAGAACGTTTACCCTACGATACAATATAAATGCACAGTTTAAATTTATGATATGAACCTATAATCAGAGCACCATTATATTAATAACAACATTATAGACAGTCATCGGTCCGCTCGCCGCACCCGCCGCCATTCTTCTTTTTCCTTTTACATTATACTTATTATTTATACAATATGTATCATTTTACATTGTTTTTTTATATACAGTTAATATATTTATTTACACAATATGAAATGGCTAAGTCCCTCACTAAAATTACATTGAAACTTAAGCTAAGAGCGGTTACCCGCTTGAATTCAGTACGGAGGCTTATACAAATTACGTGACGCATATCAAATATTCCATAACTCCCTCAACGAAGTTTAAGGATTCATCTTCTAGGGTTTGAAATATTTTTTGTTTGAGGTTTGCATTTATTATAAAACTTTATTTGTTCTTAAAAGAAAACTAAGCGTCAAAAACGCATTTGACGTAATAACGCTAAAGGTGCCTTAGTAGATTAGATAGGTACTATGTTGAGTTTTGTATCACGTTATTTATATTGGCCTCCAATAATAATGATCGAATGCTCGTCTCACCCGCCGGCCTTTGTACTTATTCTGTCATTTACAATACATCCAGCATTCGTACGCCAAACATACACCTCGATATGATAACTTAAATAAAAATAGTGACACGTTTTGTCTTAAATGCCATAGTTGCGGCGTGGTCCCCGAAAACTGTGAAATCATACATAGTTTTATTCCCATTTCATTTCAAATACATTTTGGCAAAATAAAGTAAAATAAACAAAATAAAAAATATGTAAACTATAGTCGTCAGATTAGTTCATTTTAAACATCGTTTTACGTAATGCGTTTATTTACATTGCATTTGTATGAAATATAAAATCACATAAGAACACCTCTGTGACGTTATGCTTAAGAATATTCATCCACATCAAACATCTTGCAAGAATAAACATCATAGCCGCTATCAGTCAATCAGTACCTACCGCCAAACGTAAACATTAAGTCGCAAACTTTGACGAGGGTCCGTGCACGTAGAGGAATGGACCTTGCGTTACATAATACGGTCACTGCATCACACGTTCCGTCCTTATCGGTCACCCACACTCTGAATACTAAATAGTATTTTTAAGAACACTGCCCGGTCCACTCCTCTATACTCAACTCGTCCTTGTCCGGAGTCCACAGGCGGCCGACAAATTCAGGACAATCGCTCATAATATTTACATGAAGAATATTCGTTGACTCCGGGCTTGGGCCTTCTAATAAATTGTACAATTAGGAACCCGAAGCATCTTATCAGAACGTTAAGATTATAAATTTAAGCAACACGGCCGCTCGATCCGATCCTCAGCATCGAAATAACCAAGCCCAGAGCTAACAATGCGGACTGAATGCAGAGATCAATTCGCGAACTCCTCGGGAGCCGCGATGATCGGCGAGCGGGCGCGGGGCTAGAGGCCGCGGGCGGGCGTGCGCGGGGGCGCAGGCGGGGGCGCGGCGGTGGGCGGGGGCGGCGGCGCGGGGGCCGCTCGCCGGCGTCACACGTCGGTGTGGCGCGCGCGCGGTATCTCCTCCTCCGCTTCGGACTCCTCGATTTCGCACAGGTTGGTCGACAGGTCACTGCATGAACCCGCGTCTCCTCCGCCACCGAGGAGCGAATTTCGTTCTTCTGTAGATTTTATTTAAATTGATTGCAATCTTATTGCACATTATAGATCTCAAAATATAAAATAAAAACCCGAAACCGAGTATTCTATTTAAGAAACAATTTTTTTTTACGTTTTTTGCGAGTTTCAACATGCAGTTAACACATAAAGATATTTATTTACTCAATAGTATGATTTTTTCACTAGTACGTTTCCAACCTTGGGGCTAAATAATATAGTCACATTACACACTTTCACCTTTTAAACCGGAAGAACAATTGAAACACTACTATTGGCGGTCGAAATAGGTGAGAGTGAGGTATCAATGCAGACGACCTTCGGACGAGGTCTCTTTTGGGAGTAGCAAAACGTGCGCAGGCATAGATCATGTCTGCTTTCGCCCGGTGACGCAAGCACTGACGTCAGAGTCAGCCAGCATTAGGCCCGTTAAAAAACTGGATTCGACCATTTATTTTATTTTTATTTGTGTAATTAGGTTGAGAGATTTTTTAAGTAGATTAATAAATTATTATTATTACATACCCCAACTAAGCGAAACAACAATAGAGATCACGAAAAGAAAGATGCAGGTTCGAGTCCCAACTGACAGCTGAGACGAGTTGTTACTTTCTAGTAAGTATCGCGTACGATGAGGTAACTGACCGAGCATGGTGATGAGGCTGGCGGCGTCCGGCTCGCGCAGCGCGCGCGCGCGCGGCGGCTCGCTGTCGGACGCGCCGCGCGACGCGCACTCGTCCGGGTGCGGCAGGTACTCGTCCGGGTGCAACAGGTACGCCGACGCTGCGCCACGGGGACGGGGTCGATTCATTAACAGCGAACATTTATCTGAGCGAGAGGTCACTGAGGGACCGCGGCCGACAGATGGCGGAATATCCACCCGAAACAGCGTTGTTCAATTGCAACAGGGTGCGGATGGACAGCAGCATTTTTGCCATGAAAAATGACGACGATTATTGGGTTCGATGGAATCACTAGCATCAGATATCACACAGAAACTCTTTTAAATTACAGTTGCATTTACTAGGCTCTGCGATTGCAACCGTGCCTGCCCAACGTGGTAATTAGGTCAAAATTTCTCCTCTCTTCAGAAGTCAACATTATACGGCTGATATGATGATGACCATGTTAATATCTGGAGCGGATAAATTCATCTGCTGTTTTGTTAAAATAGGCAATGGATAGTTGTAATACCCAGCGTTTCAATTTGATGTAATAACTTAGGTATTTGTTTTTATAAATAAATAAGTTTAAATTTATGATTATATACATTATTTTTAAAACAAATATTTTTATTCTCTATCACTAAAGATCGCACAATACTCAACAAGGCCATTAGCGTCAAATTACAATAACGTGAGTGTGATAGCAAGTTATATCACTCCGACTTTCCTCTACTTGTAATTATAATGATTTCAATATCTTTTACGGTCAATTTTAAAACTGATTCTATCTTCTCCTAATAAAATAGATTGGCCATATTCAAGAATCTAAATTATCATTCAAGGCTGAATATACTATCTTATAATCTTTAGATGCCTAACTCCGTTCTCAAGAACTGCGCTTTAAATCGCAACAAGAAAATACACTACCTCAAAAGCGGGAACAATTCCCGCAAGAAAAACTATCCATTCATTCAATTATATGAAAATCTTCACACCGTCAAACGTGCACAACTTTATAAAAACAACATGGATTCTATGAACAAGAGGAGAAATTCAATTCGGACACTGCGTAACAGAGTACTCACCGTCGGCGAACCGCGGCGCGTCGTCCCTATCCAGGTCGTCGTCCGGCGCCGAGTCCGTCGCGGTCGTGATAGATCGTGGCGGTAGGGGGCGCGCATTGCGGCCCCTCCTCAGCTCCGGGGGCGACGGTGGCGACGGGGGCGAGGAAGAATCCGGCCTCTCGCTGCCGGGAACTTCGCTGATGCCGGGTAGCGCGCCGCCGCCGCCGCACCAGTCCGAGCAGTCCCAGTGGTAGCCACCCACCAGGTGCGGTTCGCCGCCCACCCCCACTGGGGGCGCCGGGCCGCGCCGGATTGCGCCCGGGGACCGCGTGCGGGACCGCGCCTTGCTGCCTTTGAGATCTGAAAGGCAAAGTAATTGTTGGTACATATTTGGTATTTGAATGAATATGGTAGCTCAATGGTCTGGTAAGGTCTTCTCTACTCCATTATCTCACTGTAGGTTCAGGTAAACAGCGGTGCTCGCGACACTGTGCCGGAGTAAAAAGGTGTGAGGGGTGAGGTTTATTTTCAAATCACAAGGTTGTCGACGCTCTGGTACATTGACCTGATTCCGTAGTAAGTCACTTGAACACTTGCGTTACGGACGCCAGATAACAGAAGAATCACTAATATACCTTAATACATATATTTAACACCCAGATACAGAACAAACACAAATAGCACAAGATAGGATCACTACCAGGGTCAGGTCAGAAGTACCCAAAATAAACGAACGTGTATGAAAGGACTAAAGCGAGTAGTGTAGCGAAAGTGGAAGCGAGAGAGGTATGCCAAGATCGTAACAAGTGGAGATCTATCTCTGTCTACCGCGGTGGGACACAGGCGCGATGTATGTATGTATGTATATAGGAAAAAACTAGTGGGGAAGTCAGCGAGTGTAAAGGAAGAGGTTATTTTTTAATTTGATACGGTGTGCGTGTAATGGAAAGCGGTCACTTTAGCCTATAAATGCTTGATATCGTAAGAATTTTGCAACGAGAACTTTGTAACCTGAGGATCATGACTTGTTTTTTATTAATGTCACACCCTGCAGTCAGCAAGACTTAGTAAGTCGAACTTTGGTATGATATTTTTTTTATATATATTACAAAGTCAGCCAACAACCAAAAGCTAATGTTAAACATGATCGCAGCCTATAGACGCTCGTATCATTACAAAGATATCACTAGTTTAACGCCAACTTCGTGAACTGAAGTGTCACATCACTCCAGTAGTTTTGCTGCCTCTCTCATCTTTCAAACTGAAACACTGCTATTTAGCGGGATATATAGGTAGGTAGGAGAGTGAGGTACAAACACAGACGGTTTTTGTAAGAAGTTTGTCTGTGGTATAGTACTGTTTGGTTAAACAACTTTGCGTTCTATGTAGTCAGTCGGCGTATCGCTTCTGTTTATTTTTTTAGATGGATTCGGCAGGAGGGAAGTAGATAAGGTTTGGCCTTAGTGCCTGCCATACGTGGTTTTAATTGACGGTGTAGCATCGACGGCTGTGAAAGTTCTATATTTGAAAATGTTAGCTGTTGGATTCTGAGGTCATCGATATGCCAATAGAAATGCTCGGGCACAAAGACGGCCCCACTCACCGTTGTATATTTTATTATCGACAAAAGTGTGCAAATGCATCTGCTCCGACCACGGCTTGCGGTCGTGGGCCGGGTCGATGTTGAGGTTGCGCCGGTAGTCCGGCGGGATGCCCTCCAGCTCGTCGCCGGCGGAGCCGTAGCTGCGGAGCGTGTCCACGTTGTTGAGGGGCGGCGGGTCCGCGCAGGAGGCGGGCCTCTCGCGCCGGCCCGCCACCGCCTCCAGGTTGGACAGCTTGGAGGCCCGCGGCGGCGGCGCCTTCTCGCTATTGAGCGGCTGGGCGCGCGGCGCGGGCGCGGCGGGCCGGCGCGCGCGCCGCCGCAGCGCCA
>JACJUM010003237.1:723327-830549 GCA_020976665.1 Heortia vitessoides | reverse complement strand
GTACAGCTCGCGCGGGAACGACACGCCGGCCTCGTTCGCGTCGTTGATCACGGTGATGTTCACCTGCGCGAAAAACCTCGTTCAGAAATTCAATTGGCGAAAGGGATATATATATTGTATTTATTTATTTCTGATTTTTGTCAATAGTTTCAAGTAAATGAGGATTCAATTTCAATTATGTTTGATTAAAACATATTTAAAAAAATCTTTATAAAATTATAACTAATTTATTGTTTTTTGTTTTAAATTTTTTTTTGCGGTTACCACCCTGCCTAACCAGCGTGGCAATTATGAAGATTAGTTTGGGAGGCCCATGTCCAGCAGTGGACGTCTTATAGCTAGTATTATGATAATGGTGATGAATTGTTTTTATTTTCTTTTTTGTTCCTTCTATAAACCTGCATATTATCCCTTACACAATTAAATTTATGATCGCCGATATGTGAAGTACCTTTGAGGAGTTTCTATGAACACCATAATAGGTAGCAATTCTCATGTTTTGAATAACTAATTCACTCGCCTAGTTACCGATAATATAACTTTCTTTGAATGAAAGAATTTTTGAAATCAGTTGAATAGATTCAGAGTTAATTTGATTCAAAAGTATAAAAAAAACGGTTAGCTTATTTAATTTTTTTGTAAATATGATGCTACTCCTCTCCATTACCTCTTACAAAGATTATCTGCATTGGTACCTCACTCTCGTACCCCAATTTCTACCGCCAAATAGCAGTATTCCCATTGTTATGTTCCGGTTTGAAGGGTGAGGAGAGAGGCAGTCATTACCGGGTAAATGAGACATAGTATCTTCAATTCAAGGTTGCGACACATTTACCATCAAGCGAATTGTATTCTTCAGCTGACTTCACAATTCTTCTTTTCTCTTTAGTATAGATAATTGTGATAAATAAACTGTGTTTACAATGGCGTATGTGGTGTAGAGTCCGTCAGTGGCCGACACGTTGAGCGAGTAGTTCGGCTGACGCTCCCACAGTAGTCGGCGCGCCAGCACGAGGCTGCCGTCCTCGCGACCGATGTAGAACTCTTGTCGGTCGTCACCAGCTGAACAACGGTTTAAATAATGTTGATATAATAAAAAAAAACATCCACACAACTCATACGTTTCCCTGACTCCCAAGATATTTAGAAATAATAAATAAATAAAATCCATTTGGACAAACTATGGACAGTTTAAATTTATAAATGAAATCAAACTCTATTAAATTGCGACATATCATAATCATAAGAACAATTAACAACTAAATTACAAAAATACAATAAAATGTAAAAGAACATTTTTTATAAAAAATTATTAAATTAATATAGAAAATAAATAAAATTTAAATAACTATATTCAAATAAATCGTAATTAAGCGTCTTATAAATATACATCTGAGTAACATTTGGGTGGATCGAACCCACGAACCTTGGCGCACAAGATTACTACCATCTGCGCCATCGAGCCTGTCAAATACTGAGGATAAAGGATTATCTAAGTTATGTAACTTAACCTGATGTTCTTACCAACAATATCGTAGTAGACGGGGTCATTGTCCGGGTCAGTGGCCTGCAGCACGGCTAGCAGGAACCCTGGCGGGTCGAGCTCGGCCACCTGCAGCGGCGGCGGCGCGGGCAGCGCGGGCGCCCCGCCGCCGGTCGGCGCCGGCACGAAGCGCACGCTCACGCGGGACACGCCGCAGCGCGGGCGCAGCGCGCCGTCGCATGCGCGCACCTGACAGCCAACAGATATGTTAGCTTCCACGATTGCGGGAGAGGCTTTTTAAAATCTAAATGACAACCACTCAAGCCTTGGTTTGTCCCTTAAAGGGCCCATGGGTGATACCCATTGGTCTCGTTCTGATCTCGAGACCTTAAATTTCATTTTGAAATATCCTTTACTCTATGCATCCGGCTAAGTTGATTTAGCAATAAACAGTATTTGTTACAAAACACTAATGTTTTGTTTTAATCACAGTTGTCTTAAAATAGCTCAACGCCATCTGTTGTCCCTTCGCCTTCTCTGTACTCCCAACCTTATGTATGCAAAAACTAAAATACAGTCAAAACGGAATGTGCCTTCTGTTCGTGTATTCAGCGAGTAAGATCTGGTCTCACCGTAAGATCGAGTGGATGGTCAGGCGGCCGCGGCAGGCGGTGTGCGGCGAGCAGGCGGCCAGTGGTCGCGTGCACTCGAAGGAGACCACGCGCGGCGCCCCGCGCCCGCGCACTGTACCGAACTGTGCCGTTTTCGCCTGCATCAGCGTCCATTGCCACCACCTACATCATATATGTAAAATTAACAATGACAATCTCAAACTTCAGCTGTGAGGTACCGGCGGACTAAGATGGCACCTCAACCTGTACCAGGTAACCTGTGTCATAAGAGGCGACTCAGCCATCAGAAACAATATGATCATCCATCCGATACAGTAAACTATGTGGGAAATCAACTAGAAAGGGATGGCAATTAAGGGCAAAATTCCCCCTTTATAGGGTGACTTATGTCCAGCAGTGGACATTTTACGGCTGCAAAGATGATGATAAATAATTATTAAACCTAACAATATTATGTACCTAACAAATGTTAGCACGAGTGCGTTTTATTGACCTTTTAGTCCTTTAAATATAGTATGATTAGATGCGCAGCATGACAGCTGTCAAACTGATGTATTTGAAAATTATTTCAGTGGTACAAATGTGACTTGAGGGTATTATGCCACATTACCCAGTAAATTCACTGCCTCTCATCCTTCAGACCGGAACACAGCAATGTGTGAATAAGTGAGAGTGAGGCACCAATGCAGGCGACGTTTTGTATGAGGTCTACCTCGTGTGTAGATTGTATTAATTACATGTCAAATAATATTTACAGTCCTCATCTCGAGATTCAAAACTTCACCAAAAATATTCGAACGACTAGTATAAGAGAAAGCGTAATCAGTAATTTAATAAAAGCATGCAACACAAGCACAACACGAGCCGAGAGGTACCGGCAGAGTAGAATAGTACCTCGCTCAGTAGGTACCAAGTATCATAAGATACCAGATTCGACAGATGGCGGCGGTAGACGGTGGGGATGGGCACCAGCATTCACGAAAGCTGCGCTCTGCGATTGTCAACACGCTTACCAAGTGCGGTAATTATGGGCAAAATTCCCCCTTTCTTTGGGATGTCCATGTTCAACAGTGGACTTCCAATGGCTGTAATGATGATGATGCAATATTACCGTGGCAATATAAATGCCGGCTGGCGCAGCTTCCTCAATAGCGTCCCAGGCGGCGCGCGCGCCGGACCCTTCCTCGTCCTCTTCCCCCTCCGCCTCGCTCTCGCCCTCCCACTCCGTGCTGCTCTGGTCGGCCGCGTCGCCCTGCGCACACGCCACGCTACACTACCACTCCACACAACAAACACTTAGAAGTATTTTATTAAGCTACTCACAAATATTTTAACTCTCGCACACATTTCTTATTTAAATTGCCACGGTTCTGATCGGTTGTTGCTGTTACCATCAGAACTCAAGGATAAAATGTATTCTGTATTATTTGATGATAATGTAGCTTTCTATTAAGTTTTATTAAGAGTTTATTTGTTTGAAATGCACAATAATATAGTACAGTTGTACAGTTTGATTTTATGAAATAGTAGCTGACCTGATAGACGTTGTCTTTTACGTTGTCGTTTAACTATGACTATTTAATTCTAATTGGTATAATTAAGAAAAAGAGTCAACCTTAAAAATCCATGTTTCCTGGCCAGTTATATGTCGCCTGTTCTCGTCGGAAAACCAACAAAACTATTTATATATGCACAAGAAAAAAGTGGTAAGAATATTGTGTTTTATAAAGCATTAGAATAATAAAATTAATAACTTTTCTTTTCTTAATTATATTGATTAGAGATAAATAGTTACCCATAAGAATTTTATGGTTATTAAGAATTCTTAAATTTCATAATTTTTCGCACAATTTTTTTAATAAAGTTCATACGAACCATCTTCTGACAAAAAAAAGCCGTTCACGCGTGATGGCGTGACCAAGGGAAATAGGGATTAATTTTGATATATACGGAAATTTAATGTGGACCATGTCACTCGGTGAAGATGTAATAGTGAAAGAATTATTTTAAATTGGTCGAGTAGATTTTAAGTTGAATCGTACTAAACAAACAAACCAATATTTTCACTTTATAATATTAGTATAGATTACACAGCCATTTTACTGTGGATTCCTACATATGTGGAAATTGCCGCTTAGTATTACGAATAGCAAAGATTAAGTTCTAGCAGGTCATCTTTGTAAGAGGCCTATCAAACGGAAAAACCTAAATACTACTTTATCGTGCTTAAAAAGCAGTTATTTATTATATCAACCGCAACAAATCTTTATCAAACTGCTTTTTTCTTGTGTAAGAGTTACGAGAATGGAGATTTTACAAATGCAATTCGTTTAATATTCGAATGTTATTAACTCGAAGAAAATTGTCGTCTGTCTTTGAATTTTGTTAATGAATCATCCCCACTATACACACACATATGAAATGCAGTCATGCCGCCACACTCATCTCAAAGCAAACAAATTCCACTGCACCAAACACACACAGTCAGAGCCGTTTCAGGTCCAGGCTGCTTCATCTCTAGTATCTAGTTGGAGCATTGTATGTACGCACCTGTGGCAGCGCATCGAAGCGGTCGTGGTCGGGCGCGAGCGGCACGCGCATGTCGTAGAAGTGGTGCGTAAACGCGGGCGCGTGGTCGTTGACGTCGAGGACGCGCACGCGCACGCGCGCCGTCGTGGCGAGCTCGCCGTCCGAGCACTGCACTTCCAGCGCGTGCGACGCGCTCGTCTCGCGGTCGAGGGTGCGGCCCGTGGTCACTATTTCGCCTGGTCGACGACAGACAGACGAACAAATGTTACGGCATCATATCGGACACGTTCCAGGTGCAAATGTTAGAGATATTCACACAACATCTCATACTTTGATACGTCAGTTTTAAATGTTAACTTAATTTATTTTGACAGGCGTACAAAGCAGCAAAACGTGGTATTTTACCATTGTTCTCTAAACCAATTTAAAATTGCTCAACGAGCTACAGAGAAGGCAATGCTCGGAGTTTCTTTGCGCGATCGAATCAGGAATGAAGAGACTTGTAACAGCACCAAAGTTACCGGCATAGCCCGGCGGATTAGTAAGTGGCAGTGGGCAACACTTAGTTCGCAGAACCGCCGCCCGATGGAATAGTTAGGTTCTGAAATGGAAACCACGTACCGGCATGCGCAATATAGGGCGTCCACCCTCAAGATCGACATATGATTTGACTAAAACCGCAGGATCGCGCTGGACACAGGCTGCATACAACCGGTCCTATTGGAGATTACTTAGAGAGGCCTATGTTTAGCAGAGGATGTCTTGTGGCTGATATGATAATGATGACTCCAACTTACCAGTACGCTCGTCAATGGAGAACAGGCCATCCGGGTTGCCGGCGACTATGGAGTAGGTGACGTTAGCCGGGCGGGGGGAGGCGTCAGAGTCGACTGCGTGCACGCGCGCCACTCGGGTACCACCTGGCGCGTGTTCCAACACGTCTGCGGAGTACGCGGGTTGGTCTGGCCACGGCACCATGTCATTAACGTCTTCTACCTCGATGTACACCTGCGGCAGAAAATATTTATTTATTTATTTATTATTGGTAAACCAGTAATTGTTACTGATTATATGTATAGAGAAGCTTGAATTTAAAACTAAGTGACGACATAAAAATTTCATATTTTTCTAAATTAAAACTAATTTAATCCAAATTTAATTGATTGATTTGGCACTTAATTCTATAATTATGGGAGAAAAATATATCAATCTGATTATGTATAATAATCACATTAATATATTTTTCTCCCTGCCTACTGTGAACTCCTATTGTGAAGTCTACACAGTCTAGAAATCGGGGAATTTTGTTTCGAAAGTGATTCAGGACAATTTTATTAGATTAAATACCTTGTGTTTATATGATGAAGCCTAATCATTTAATTCAAGTCTCTATCTCAATTATTATGAAGTCTACATAAGCTTTTGAGAAATGCCAACCTAAATGGTTTTGATTAAAGAGCAAAAATAAAGTTTATTCGTATAAATTTCAGTAAAGTTTTAAGACGCGGTAAGGGAAGATTTGCGTAGTTAGGTTGTGTAGACTTCTAGACTTCATATAAACCGCCAAATAGCAGTGTTCGCTTTGCTATGTTCCGGTTTAAAGGGTAAGAGGCAGTAAATTTTCTGAGTAATGTGGCATAATATCTTCAAGGCACATAGTTGGCCCCGCGTTAGCAATATTCTTGTGACATGACGAGCGTCTATAGTCTGCGGTGATACTCACTATCACGCGGACTGTAAGCTTGTTTGACGAGCTGCTAATAAAAAACTAACTTTTAGTAACTAGGAGGGTCTTTGCCCCTTTGGATGGATATACCGCCATCTGTCGGTTCTGGTCGCCTCTGACGACACCAGTTATAGGGCGAGGTACTATTTTACTCTGCTGGTACCCCACGGCGTCTATGTTTGGTGTGTGAAATATAAAAATACTAGAATAAATAATAATAAATATAGAGACCTGCACGCATGAGTGTCTGGGGACAAGGCCGTGGTCCTGGGCGCACACGGTGAGCCAGTAGTGAGGTACGGTCTCGCGGTCCAGCGGGGTCAGCGTGCGGATCACACCTTTACGAACAAACATAATATCATTGTTATTTAGCTTGCATTCATCATTATAATCATCGTACCAGCCATTCGAAGTCCACTGCTGGATAGGAACCTCTAAGAATGGAGGATTTTTCCCATAATTGGACTTCCCACGCTGGGTAAGCGTGTTTACAAACGCAGAGCGCAGTTTTCGCGAAGGGGATGCTGCTGCCCATACCCTATCTGTGCATTTGAGCTGCACTGTTTCGAATGGATATACTGCTGTCTATCAGTTCTGATACCTTAGTCGCCTCTTACGGTGTAGTGGGAGGTACTATTCTAATCTGCTAGTACCTTTATGCTATTTCGGGTTGATATACCGTCATCTGTTCTCGGTCGTCTTTTTTCAAAACCTGATATAGGAGAGGTACTATTTCATTCTACCAGTAGCTCTCGGCTAAGGATAAGCTTGCATTAGAGATGGTAAAATGTATTAAGTATGAAAACAAACAGGGGTTTATAATTGCTAGCGATTTTAAAGAAATTATCCTAGAAATAGGTTTGAACACCTATTAACTAGAAATTAAAAAATAATATAGCAAAGTGAACCTGGACTTTCGCTAATAGAGTCATTATTGCACCCATAACAAAATGGTTTACCTTTTATAAAAGTCATCTGTAAGTAATTTCCTCTCACTAATTCTTGACGAAAAGAGAACCCTGCAGTTATCAGACCAGTTTACTTAATAATTCTTATGATATTTAAAATACATTGTTACCTTCATCATCAATAGAGAAGTGCGCCATCCCCGAACCAGCGACGATGTAGTACGCGAGCCGGGAGTCCCTGCCCGGCGGGTCGGCGTCAGTAGCTGTGGCTGCGAGCACCTTTGTGGTGCGAGGTGCATCTTCTCGTACGCTCGCTCGCAGCACCACTTGGTCGGCGAACACTGGAGCGTGCGCATTCTCATCCACGTCTAACACTTCCACGATAACTGTGGCTTCCGACCAGAGAGCGGGTCGCCCGCCGTCTGTCGCGCGTACTGTCACACCATACACCTATAAAAAGGAGGATTTACATGAGGTAGACTTCATACAAAAGGTCGTCTGCGTTAGTACCTCACTCTCACCTTTTTCTACAGTCAAATAGCAATGTTCGTATTGCTGTCTTCCGATCTTAAGGGAGAGAGAGGCAGTGAATTTACGGAGTAAAATGGCATAATGTTCTCAAGTCTCAAAGATGGCAGTACGTTAGTGATATTGCGAGCGTCTATAGGTTGCAGTGACGCTTACTATCAAACGGTCGGTATACTTTTTGTCGTCTTGAACATTTATGAAGAATATTTTCATAAATTATTATATTATGAAGAATGCAGCTATCTGTCTGTGTATTAATCGTTCATGGTTTTACCTTAGACAAGAACGTATGTTTTTAATGGCACATTGAAAGGAAAGAAACCGTCAGTCAGAGGTATAAAGTCAGAAAATTATAAATGTAATAACAATTACCTGTCTTTCTTCATAGTCCAACGTCTTGGCGGTCCTTAAAGTTCCAGAAGTCCGGTCGATTGTAAAGACAACATCATCAGGCGATTGGTCGGGAAGGGAGTAAGTGACGACACCACCAGCGCCTAGATCGGGGTCAAACGCTTCAAGAACAGCGACTAAGGTGCCCTCAGGCACATCTTCGCGCACTCGAGCTCCGTACGCAGACATTCCAAACCGAGGCGCGTTGTCGTTCACGTCGTCGACCGCCACTCGGACTAATGCTTCAGCATGCAGGCCGCCGCCATCTGTTGCACGCACAGTCAGTTCGTATAATGCTCTGCGCTCGCGGTCCAGCGGCGCGCACACTGTAACTACACCGCTGTCTCGTTCTACGCAAAATTCTCCTTCCCCTTCACCAGTTCCGCTTAAACTGTATCTAATCCGAGCGTAATCTCCTGCATCTCTATCGGTTGCATTCGCGCGGAAAATGGCTGTACCATTTAACGCATTTTCTGTTACTCGGAAGCTGGCTAGGGTCTTTTCAAACCGCGGTCTATTGTCATTCACGTCCAGCACAGTAACAGGGAGAAGACGCGATGCCGATCGTTGTGGTGTACCAAGATCGTAAACTGTCACGTTGAGGTAGTATTCATTTTCACGCTCGCGGTCCAAATAGCCGATGACTTGAAGATCACCAGTGTCCGGGTCTATTCGGAAGGCAGAATCAGAGTCTCCACCCGATATCCCATACACGAGGAGTCCATTGTATCCGAGGTCACGATCGCGAGCGCGCAGCCGCACTAAGGACGTTCCGAGAGCGACTGACTCATTGACTTTTACTTCGACGGGGAAGTCGATGAAATCGGGTGAATGCAAGTTTTCTCCATAACGAGATGGAGCGAGCGGAAATTCGTCAGCAAAATCGATCGGTGCATTACTTCGTTCTGCAGCAGCTAAAAGTTCTGTTAGGCGACGAGCGATACCGATATCGCGGCACTCGAGTGGACTGGCGTCGCCTCCTGTACCTCCCCCTACTAGATGCAATGTCAGCGAAGTCGCATCAGCAAAATGCGTCCCATCTGTAGCAGTTACGTTAAGTACTTTCGTTTCGGCACGTGCGTCGTTTAAATCACACGTAAGGCTCAATACGCCTGTACTAGAGTCTAAGGAAAAGCAATTATCATCGTTTCCACCTATGATGCGGTATGAAACAACATCACCAGCGTCGAAGTCTATTGCTGATAATGTGACGATTTCGTAGCCGATGTTAAGTCGGCGCGGTAAATATCCGACGCAGTCGACGCGTTCAAATTGTGGGCGATTGTCGTTCACATCTTTAACTCGGACTGTCAATCGCATCTCGGCTTGGCGCCGGTACGGCAGACCCCAATCACTCGCCCGTATACGCAGTATGTACTCTCTGCGCATACTCTCGTAATCCAAAACGTGTGTGGTCCGAACTGCACCCGAGAAATGGTCCACATCAAATGGCACCGGCTGTAGGTTGGCTATGCTGTAAGAAATATACGCATTCTCGCCTGAATCGGCATCACGCGCGACCACGCGGGCTACTATTCCTCCACTTGCACTATTTTCGGGCACCGTGACTTCCATGTTACTGTTCTCAAATACGGGATTGTTGTCATTAGAGTCGAGCACAGATATCTTCACTTTTGCTGACGATTGTTTTCGTGTGCCGGCGTTGCCTTGATCTATCGCAGACACGGTTAGCGTGTACATTGATTTTTCCTCTGCGTCTAAAGTCATAGCAGTGTAGAGTACCCCAGTGTCTGGATTAACTATAAATTCTCCTCCTTCATTACCTCCAACTATTTCTATATATACACGAGCATTTTGCCCTTCGTCACGATCGCTTACTTTTAATCTAATTACGGGAGTATTGGGAGGTGCAGTTTCTGGTATACTCGCTTCATATACCTCGCGACTGAAAACTGGCGCATTGTCATTTGCGTCAACCAATGTCACGGGAAGAGTTAAATATGATGATCGAGGCGGTTGGCCAGCATCTGTAGCTCGCAGCGTGAGGTTGTAGCCGTGCGGGGCGGTCTCCCGATCTAAGAGCGCGTGCACGACCACGTCATACTCGCCAGGTTGAATAGAAGGGCGCACCCTGAAATGTCCATCGGGATCTCCATCGACTATTTCTAGACCAGCGATGCGACCGTGCACACCAGAGTCTCTATCGCTCACTTCCACAATAGCATAAATTTCCGCAGTCGAGTTCTCGACCAGTTCTGGCAGTTTGCGAACGCGCATTTCAGGTGAATGTAAATTGACTCGTTCCACGCGCACGATCAGTGTGGCGCGTGCGGCCGGCGCATCTTCCCCACGGGCCAACAGCGACGCTCTGTCCCGTGCAAGCACCACGATTTCATGTTTGACGCTTTCTGAAGCCGAAAGAGCACGCGTGATGGTAATCACGCCTGATGTCGTGTGTACTGCAAACCGGTCGGTAGGTTCAGCTAAGCTGTAGTATATCTCGCCATTAAGACCTATATCGGCGTCTTCTGCAGTGACGCGGGCTATACTAGAATGTACAGGCGTATCTTCTGGCACCACTGCCTCATAGTCAGTGGGGTAGAAGAGTGGGCTGAGGTCGTTTTCGTCCTCTACTTCGATCGCAACCACCGTGTCAGCCTCGAGCTGTTTGTCAGATGAGAGCAGCACGGTGGCGCGTACCTCGAGTCTAAACGAGTCTCGTCGTTCACGATTGAGGACATCTGTGTGTCCTGCGCGTGTGCGGATTGTCAAGAAGCAGAAGTCACCGACTATCCGCTCCTCCGCTTTGAAGAATTTATCCTTGTCCCCATGTCTGATGCGGAAGCGGCAACGAGCGTCCGCTTCGGGGAGGGGGACGCCAAGAGGATCGTCGGCGGGGGGTTGGAGCGCGTACGTGCGCGGGGGACTGTTTTCGGGGATGCTCAGGTTGTACAGCGCATGGTGGAAGCGCATGGGCTGATGCGCCGGCGCTGTGGGCGCGACAGGCGCGGGAGGGGGCCCGGGCCCGGCTCGCGCGCACCACGCCACCGCCGCCAGCACGAGCCACGCTCGCGCGCCCAACATGCCGCTTTTCTGCCTCTGAAAACGATTAAATAATAACCTTTAGATACTAGACAGACACAGACTAACGAGTACATCTATAAATTCAGACGTGTATCTACGCGATTGAGGGTTTGATTAATTATGAATACGATCGTGTTTTCAATTGGAACACGAATCGTGCATGAATATATTGAAATATTAAAAATAACCACAACTAATAATTTAACTAAGCAATAAACTTTGTGATTGATTACGGTTTCAAAATATGGTTTTATTTTTCATCAAAAGTGCAGCTGTTAGATAAGAGCGATACATTATTAACTTAAACACATTAATTCTTCAAAATTTGCCCTGAGATACACGCACAGTTGAATAGTACCTCTCACTGCACCAGGTGTCATAATAGGCGACTAAGTTAACAGAACCGACAGACGGCGGTATATCCTCGCTCGCCTAGCGCGGCAATTTTGGGCAAAAGACCTTTTTTCTAGGAGAGGTCAATGTCCAGCAGTGGACTTTCAATGGCTGGCATGAGGCTTTCTAAATATAATAACCTATTACAACTATACATAACTATTATTGAAGATCAAGCTGGAAAAATACAGATTATGTAAGCAAGACAACAAAAAAAACATAATTCCATCATAATCTAATTCTAATTCCTTATTATATTTTTGAATAAATTCATTCTATATCAAAATTCCTAATTTTGAACATCCAAAATATTATACTCGTTGCACATTCTATAGACGAGATGATTTGGCATAGTTCCAACACAACTAATATGTATCATTGTAACTTGGTATGTTTCAATTACCCAGGATTAATAAAATCTATATTTTATAAAACAAATATAATAGTTTTGTATTTAAATAATAAATATATAGTCCATACAGTAAAAATTATAAAAATGCTACGATAGAAAAGGCACAAATGTTACGTATAGAGTTAGGAAGTTCCATATTGTTGTAATTATGAAAAAAGGTAATAGAAAAAATTTAAGCGATGGAAATAATTATAATAATAACTTTAACAACAAAAGGAAACTTAAACTAAAATACACTTTAATACTTAAGTACTTAAACTAGGTCTAGCCTGTTCTTATAGGCACCTATGCTCTGTAGTGTGCATGTAGGTGTGGAATTGTGTGTATATGGTCTAATATAATACAAGGTTTATTAATACAACACATTATTTACGCACACATTACGCAAATACACAGAATATGAAGCTATACTGTGTATATACAGTATACATAAACAATAATGGTAACAATAAATATAGTCCAGTCTAACTGTCAGTCTCCCTTACTTTTGTTTTGCAAGTGTATTTATTCATGTCATGTTTCATTAGTAATTATGTTATTATATATATTTAATATAGTCCCTTTCTATCTATCTTATTTACACCTCTTTCTAATTCTTAGTTTCATTCAATCTTTCCATCCAAAGGTTGCCTGGAAGAAATCACTATTTGCGATATGGGACGCCCGTTGCACTTAATGATTACAGTTTTCATCATATATTTTTATGTATATAATAAAATATGTTTACAAAATAAAGTATTTAATATTTCTATTATGTAATTTTTAATAAAACGCCTTTTCCCTAGTTAGAACTAGTGTTTAATGTATGCCTTTGTAAATACTAGAATAAATTAACTAATGCTCAATTCGAATATCCTTTACAGCACAAAAAGAGTAGGGTCAAATGAAACGAAATGGTGGTTAGGTCAGGTTAGAACTGCGACCACAACGCACGAGCGTGACGCGGCAGGGGCCGGCGAGTGCCAGAACCGAAAAACACGGGTTAAAATATTACAACAGTTTTGTCTAATAAAAACTAGTTTTAACTGATATTCAATTTAAGTGTTAGTTAATTCTAGTATTAACAAAGGCATACATTTAAAACGAGTTATAACTAGGAAAAACGCGTTCTATCAAAAACTATTTTAAACTGCAACATAATAATAATAATAATATTAGATCCTTTATTCTATACCAAACATAAAAATATAATATAAAACAGTAATCATAAAGTGCAACGGGAGTTCCAATCGCAAATAGCGATTTCTTCCAAGCAACCTTTGGATATGCCGAGAGGTACCGGCAGAGAGTACCTCCCTCTATTAACACAAACACCCGACTAAAACAAAAAACCTGTTTTATCTAAGATCTAGTTTTAACTGTAACATGGATACTGTTTACCCGTGTTACATTTATTATTTCTATTATATTTGTTACACTGACCTCATATAGTGTGCGCGAAAATGCGCGGGCGCCTGCTGGGGAGAGCGCGAGGTATGCGCGCGCGCCGCCGTTGCTACCTCATCGCACTCGGTCACCGACTCACTGAGGACAAATAGTGTATGCTATTAATGAACAAATACGAGCACAACACTTCAGAATTCTCCTTCGACAATTATCAAGATTTATATATGTCCGTAGCACAAGTGCTTTAAGCGGTTGACTTAGAGTTGGGTCAATGTTTGAGATGTGTGAAAGACATTTACTGTTCTAAGTTTAATTTGAATGCGCCCCGTCCCATAAAAGGGATTTCGCCGCGATGGGCAAGCGTGTTAGCAATCGCAGAGCGTAACTTCACGACGGGAATGCTGCTGCCCATTACCGTCCTGTTGCATCTGTCGGTTTCGATACTTCAATCGCCTCTAACGACACCTGGTGTACGGGGTAAATATGAATTACTACAAATTATTTATTTACATCATTTTGTAAGATCTTGGCGTAAGATGGCGGTTGTCGTTTAATATGTACAATTCCAATGAGCGTTTATATAATGAAGCGCATAAATTATTATCAAAGAGAAGCCAGCTAAATAAGTAGAAATAACAATGCAATCAATAAATACAATTTCGCTCAATAATAAACCATTTTTATAAATATGAATGTGAAATGACTTGACTTTTTATTATTAGGGTCGAACTGCTTGCGACGACGTCTGAGTAAAAGTTAATATTTTTCAACATCATCAATTATTAGAGTTCACTGTTGGACCTTACTAAGGCCATAGGCCTCACCAAGACAGAGGAAATATTGTCTATAATTAAAATAAATTTATAAATTCCACATCGGGAATGCGGGTGCAGAAGATAGGATCACATTTTAAGGAGATTCATTGAAAAACCAAAGTTACGGATAAAGCCTTTCCTTACTATACATTAACTATATTCACATTAAAACGCAACCCCCTAAAGGAAAGGGTGGCATAGATGTAAAGTTTGTACAGGGAATTAAAACAGTTTCAGGAAGCTATGCAGGTAGTAACTCATGTTCGTAACACATAGTCGACTTGCGCGGCCTTTGTTCCTCGCCAGATAAGGCCGCCATTAACCCGCCTCACTGGCCTTTTTAATTGTGCGTGAAACGAGCCCTAACCATCCCTAACGCGCCCCCTAGGAATCCTCCCGACTTGGCCTTCTATATCTCACGGGGCATAAACAAGCAAAATTATTTTATTGAACCTAGGATTGCTTGGTGATGTGAAATTACGGGTCTGTAAATTGATTCGGAGATATTTTAGTGACATTGAATGACAGTGTTCGCTGTTTCTGTGCTTCATAATTGAGCTTTGCCAATTGCATATTGAGAATTGTAAAATAATTTCCTATGCGAACGATACTACGCTAACTTTTTACGCAGAAACGTGAGAAAAGGTCTAAACTCTAGCACAAAAAGGCTTTGATATAGCGTGTCAATGACTAGCTGCAAACTCACTCTCCCTGAACTCGTCAAAGGCAAAATATGTAGCGTTTCACTTCCAAAACAAATGTCTTTCCACTGGTAGCCTAAAGATACGAGCACATTACTGCGCCTTTCCTCCAAATGCAATCTCTTGCGAGGAAATCTATAGAGTACTGAGCGTGAAATACCTAGGAGTGCAAATTGATCAAAACTTGAATTTTAAGGAACATATCTACCTCTTGACTCAAAAAGTAAGAAAACTCACATATATTTTCCGCAAACTGAGATATATAGCTAATAATAAAATAGTAAAAGATATAAATATATAAGAATAGTAATAGAGAAAAGTCTCTTTGACTTAACACTGTCTTACTGTATAACCTCCAGGGGTGGAAAGGACGGTGGGATGGTGACGGAAGGTGGCTGAATAGTTAAAACATAATGTACAGAAATACTACAATAACATAAATAACCAAGTGAGAGGTAGATTATTTATATTAGCATCAATATTAACTAACTTTAATGAATACATATACCCACGCACACACACAAAAAAACAGACACATACACTCACACACACCCACACACAATAATACAAACACACTCACAATACAATAAAGATTCTCAATTACAAAAGATTCTCAATTTCTTAATTTTATAACAAGTAATACATACACTAATATAAAGTATATACTTTTGTACCGGTAGGGAGGCCTGGTGATTTGAAAATTACAAGCTTAGTTAACTAAGCTTAGTTACAGACTCCAGTCTTCATCGCACTTGAAGCTTCATTTAAGTACTTCAATATATATAAGTAATATTGTAAGTTAGTTCTTAAGTGTGAAGGAGAAAATAAATATTATTATTATTGCTGGACTGATTTGTATGTACTTATGTACTAGGTTTATATATCATTTCATTTGGCTTATCATAATATCATCCATTGGAAGTCCACAACTGGACTCATAGGCCTCCTCAAGAAGGGGATAGTTCACCCATAAGTGCCGCGCTGGGCAAGCGTGTTGGCAATCCCAGAGCGCAGCTTTCGTCGGGATGCCGCTGCCCATCCTCGCCCTGTGCAGTTCCTAACGTACTTGCACTGTATCGGATGGATATACCGCCATCTGTCAGTATTGATACCTTAGTCGCCTCTCACAACACCTGGTGCAGTGGGAGGTACTATTCTACTCTGCCGGTACCTTACGGCTCAATAACAAACATAAACGTAGATACAAAAATAGGTCACGTCGATACCGTGATCCGTTTCCTTCAAAAACACTTAAGTTTTTATCCACCAATCAGGTTATGGATAAAAGGAAAAATATATATATTTACATGATACGGATATCGGATATTCTATGGAGCTTTCTAATCACTCATTCTCGCATTCACACATATTTCTACCGCCAAATATATAGCAGCGTCCGTATTGTTGTGTTACCATTTGAAGGGTAAGGGAGGCAATGAAATAACTGGGTAATGTAGTATAATATTCTCAAGTCACAAGGTTGGCAACGCGCGATTGATATGTTTGTACCAGAGAGATACGAGCGTTAAAGCTCTGGTGGAGTTTAGTATCACGCTGAACGTATGCCTCAAAATAGCTGAAAGATATCTATCTGAGAGGCTCGATGACGCAGGTAGTGGTGATCCTATCTAGTGAACCAAGGGTCGTTACCGACATATATTTAATTTTAATTCGAATACATGTATTTAAGTAGTATATTTGTAATTCATCCGTTGCCTGGCAGCCGTAACTCAAGTGCTTTAAGCGACTTACCACGGAGTCAGGTCAATGTATGAGATATTGTGGGTAATTTTTATTTTATTTATTTATTTCCTCTTGGATATTCCTTCCCAAGATATTTGGTACCGGCGTAGTTGCGTGATGGTGTACTATTGCTCATACCCATCCAGTTGCAATTTAAGGTATAGGTGGTGATAGTTATTCATCTTAGACAGGTACTATTCTGCTCCACCGATACCCCAAGGCATATTCATAATGTAAAACCAATAGCCTTTGGTTATAAAACGATTTATTTAACGGCTCTATAACGCAGTCTATTCACATTTTTTATTCAACATTTAGTTTTGAATGTGTGAAAATTTTTTTAGTGATTATAGACAGTGAATGTTTTAAAACGAGATATTAAATAGATATTGAAACCAAGTTTGTAATCCCAAGTGTAAGTGATATCATCGCGGTAACACGATGCTTAATCTTATGACCAAAGACGTGTAGTACAATACTATCCAGTAAAACTACAGCTTCTCACCCCTTTAATACAGTAATGCAGCTAAAGCAATAGAAATTACACAAGCATCCATACTACATTATTGTAACTGATCGGCCACTGATAAATAATAAATAAACTGACATAACATCTTATAGCACATATAATATAGGCTGAGAAAAATGATACATCCCTCTGAACCAGTTGTCGTAAGAGGCAACTTAGGTACCACAATCGACAGATGGCGGTATATCCATCCGTAACATTTATGCGAAATCCCCCCCTTTATGAGGAGGCCTATTATCAGCAGTGGACGTTTTTAAGGCTGCTATGATGATAATAAAAACTATATTATTACTCCTGATACCTTTTTAGTATATAATTTATTAATAATCAAGTTATAGAATTAAAAGACAACTTTTACAATGAAAATATTTATTTCACTACCAATAATAACCACCTACAGTCACCTTTAAAATAAGCTTGAAAATGCAATTTCGTTAGCTTTTTTGTTTTTCTTAAGTCAATCGTTCTCAAGAGTGGCAAAATTGCTAAAATATATATGTCTATATATTAATGACTAATTCGTTAAACAAGCATACAGTCCGCGTGATAGTAAGCGTCACCGCAACCTATACCAGCTCGTAATATCACGAGGATATCACTTACACGTTACCAAAACCTATCGTACACGTTACCTTGGGACTTAAAGTTATTATGTCATATTACCTGGTATTACAATAAATAATATAAAAATGTAATGTTGGTAATAACATTATTTATCATTGTGTATTAGAACCATCTATGTTCTAACGCATTTCAGAGTATCATCATCATCATCATTATATCAGCCATAAGACGTCTAATGCTAGACATGCAAGTAATCTCCAATAGGACCAGTTGTATCCGGCTTGTGTCAAGGGTATACAGCCTAATTATTAATCATTCAGTAATTATGTATTTAAGATGTTAGTGTAAAGGAGGTTTTGAAGCCACGCTGTAGAGTTCGCCAGTAATAATTAAATCTGCTTTAGAACACTGTAATCTTGTGCTTGCGACGTAATCCATAATAATATTTAATACATGCACTTAATTATTTTTGCACACAATTATGCATAATGAAACTGAACTCGATTAATACGATCCAGCTAAGTATTCACATCTACGTAATTTCAATCATCACCAGCAATCCAACTTGACGGGCCCGATGGCGCAGATGGTAGTGATCCTGTCTTGTGCACCTGGGGTCGTGGGTTCGATTCCCACCCAGAGCAAATATTTATATGATGATATTTGTGTTTGCTCTGTGTATGGGTGTAAAATATATGTATTTAAGTAGTATATTTGTGATTCCTCCTGTTGTCTGGCATTCGTAACACAAGTGCTTTAAGCGACTTACCACGGAGTCAGGTCAATGTATGAGATGTTGTGGGAATTTATTATTATTATTAACTACAGTAAATATAAATAAAACTCAATGTATTTATTAAAAGTATATACGTATACCTGGTAAATAAAAGTCAATGTATTTATTAAAAGTATATACGTATACCTTACTCCGAAATAAGACGCTTAAAGAACTTGTGTTACTGATATCAGAAAACAGAGGAATCACAAATATAATACTTAAATACACACCTACATTGAACACCCAGGCAGAAGAAACACAAATATCATCATATAAATATTTGTCCTGGGTCGGGATCGAAACCCACGACCTCTGGTGCACAAAATAGGATCAGTATCGTGCGTGATACATAAAAAAAATTGATTATCAGGGTCGTACGAAGTCAGACGAAGGGTCAGGGCAGAAGTACCAAGAATAATAGAGCGTGTATATAAGGACTAATACGAGTAAGGGTAGCGAGAGAGGTATGCCAAGATCGTAACAAGTGGAGATCCATAGTCTCTACCTACCTCGAGAACATACAGGCGTGATGTATGCATGTACGTTACGTGGTTTTGAAGTATCCCAGACGAATGTAATGCAAACAAAATAAATAAATAAATCTTTCATTATACAAAAACGCATTAGGTTTTCCGCTTGACATCACTTTATAATAATATGTTTATATTATTATTTTATCTACTATTAATCTCCTTATAAGCGTTTTATTAATAATGTTAACATACTAATTTATTTAATGGAGTCTTAATATAGAATCACTTAATATTCTCACAACGAAAATGCAAATAAACACCATTTTACAGCCGTGACGACCTTTAGTACATAGGAAACTTGTGTAATATCAACATCTGAAAACAATCCAGTCTGCCGTAAAATAGCTAACGAGTCATGAATTATTCCGAGCCTCTCTGTGAAACAGTTCGGTTGCTCTCTCATAGATGGCGTTAGTTGTACCTTTTTACAGAACGGGAACGTCTGAAAACCCGCATTAAAACTTCGGCAGATTTTTGAAAGGCCTTGATTGATTGATTATTGTGACGATGACGCGCGTATAAAGAAAATATTAGCTGTTTATTTTGTGAGGTGATGAATTTTTAATTAAAAGTATGATAATTAGGCTTTAGGTCATCATGCTGTTAATGACGAGTACTTTCATATCAATTACTTCAAACTAGTTTTAACAAACTAACAGCATCATGGAAGCTGTAAAATGTCCACTGTTGGGCATAGACCTCTACAAGAAATAGAGATTTTTGCCCATAATTTTCGTGCTGGGGGTAGCAGCAATCGAAGAGCGAAGTTTCGCAACGGGTTGCTGCTGCCTATTCCCGCCATGTTGTATTTGAGCTATGCTGTTTCGGTTGCATATACTGTCATCTAACTGGTCAAGTTTTATGCTCTTAGCCGTGGGTTGTCCACACAGGTTTCCTATGAGATGCAAAATTTGGAGGGTCCTTGCCCGCAATTAACACGCTAGTCAGGCGTAAAGACAAGACAGTCATCTAGAAACTCCTGTTTTGTTGCGTTTGAGTTTTTTTATTAAAATGGTACGTCCCACTGCACCAGGTGTCGTAAGTGGCGACTAAGGTACCAGAACCGCCAGATGGCGGTATATCCATCCGTAACAGTGCAATTCAAATGCACAGGGCGGGGGTGGGCAGCAGCATCCCCGTCGCGATAGCAGCGCTCTGCGATTGCCAACACGCTTGCCCAGCGCGGCAATTATGGGCAAAAAACCTTCTTTCTTCGAGAGATTTATATCCAGCAGTGGACTTCCAGTGGCTGGTATGATGATGATGATGTCGAAAATACCGCTTCGGTTCCAGTACGTCTCCTGGTCGATCGGTAGAATTTATAATACAGTATTTGTTTTAAATCTTAATTTAATATTTGATTAATGACTGGTTTGTGCGGTATAATTATTAATTATATTATTGTAATTTTATTAATATTTGATAAAGTTAACCACAGGCACCGCGACCAACGAACAATGTTGTTCAAATATTTTCGCTGAGCCAGGGCCACACTATTTGCTGGATCCATTTTAAAATCACATTCGACACGAATTGCTCCAACCGAAAAAAGATTATTTTAAAATAATAGCGGTTCCTTTTTTTAAATTATTGAATGCAATACTTATTCATGGTATAAGCCGTTTTATTTATTTACCTACGTTTTTTACCTTTAATATATTTCAGTTTACAATGAAGCTCAAATGCAACAGGGCGGCGATAGAAAGCATTCCCGTCGCGAAGCTACGCTCTGCGATTGCCACCACGCGTGCACAGCGAATAAATCTTTCCTTCTTAGCGAAGCTTTGGTCCAACAGTGGACTTTCAATGGCTAACATGATGATTTAATATATACAGTTCTATACTTAATTGTACATTCATCGTATATATAGCTTGTATATGTAATATTAAGCATTTCAAACAAAATCAGACTTCGTCAGACATATTACTAAATAATACATTGGAGGAAAGAATTTATTTTTTCTTCGGAACTCTTGGAATAATATTCCGATAGGCCTGGTTAGGATTTCCTTCAAGTTTGTATTTCATCAAGTTGTGGAACGAAGTCAAGATGTGGTTTTATTAATGATGTAATTAGACATATTCTGTGATCCAAACTTAGGCAGTGCGAATGTCCGATTTCTCATTAGTTATTTTATCGTGAATCTAAATGTATATCTTGGCGGGCACAGATAGTAGTGATCCTATCTTGTACACCAAGGGTCGTGGGTTTGATCCCCACTTAGGACAAACCTTTATATGATGACATTTGTGTCTATGGCTGGGTGTTAAAAATGTTTTTAAGTGTTCAATTTGAGAATCTTCGGTTGTCTAATGTTTATAATACAAGTGCTTTAAGCAACTTATAAAGTAGTCCAATGAGTCAGGTTAATGTTTGAGATGTTGTAAGAATTATATCTATACTAATATTTTAAAGCGGAAGTTTGTTTGTTTGTTTAAACGCGCTAATCTCAGGATCTACTGGTCCGATTTGAATAATTCTTTTTTTGTTGGATAGTCCATTTATATGGAAAGGCTTTAGGCTATATAACATTACGCTGAGACCAATAGGAGCGAAGCGTCAGTGAGAAATATTGCAAAAACGGGGCAAATTATTCACATTTGAGGTCTTACGTCGCATGCGCTGCATAAACGGTTTAAGTTATTTAAAAACTATGTATGAAAGAATTATTCCTTTTTAATAATAAAAAAGTCGGCGACAGTATATGTTTATCTCTCAAGATTTACTCATAATGTGCAAGCAGGCCGCGCGGCGGCGGGTGAGGGGGAGGTGGACGTCACCCTACCGCCGTGCTTGCCACTAGTCACTACCACTCGCGAGTGTATCTTTGCGAGGAACCATGCCGCGCGGCTCAAACGCGTGGTTGGCTCCCTACGGAACGGTTGAATACATCGTGCTTTATTTTAAACAAAAGAAAAAATAAAATTTTGACGAAGTACTTTAACCCATTATTTTAAAAACATTATTTTTTTACATTTTATTTAAAAAAATCTTATTCACGATTATACAATAACATAAACTAACGTGAGCAATCAAAAAATAATCTCGATAGAGTTTCCGACAACCACGCGAACGAAGTCGCGGGCACAGCTAGTTTGATATATAAATGTAAAGAAACCTTCTTTGACTTGCGATCATTTTTCTTAAGTTTGTTTATGTCGTTTTATTGACAGGGCCACTAGATGTCACGACTGACGGTTGTGACATTTTATTGAAAAATGTAATTGTGATGTGATCAATAAGATTTATTTGGATTTCATTGTAAAAAGACCTGAAGTAAAGGCTTTAAATGTTGTTTCTTTAATTATTACAGAGAAACTCAATTACGTCTTTATTTCATTTATTCCAATTATGGGAATAATATCATTATATAAACAAAAATAATCGTCTTAATGTATGTACACGCGTATATCTAGAATGACTGCTGCAAATCGATCAATGCTTTTTTCTGTGGTGTCTACAATCATCAAGACTAGGTTTATATGCGGTCAACGGGATCAGAATGTTTCATCATTCCATCCATTGGAAGTCCACTGTTGGACATTGGCCTTCCCAAGAAGGGTGATTTTTTTTATAATTGCTGCGCTGGGCAAGTGTGTTGTCAATCGTAAAGTGCAGCTTGCAGGACGGGGATGCTATTGCCTATCTCCACCCTAATCATTTGAGTTACACTGTCTTGGACATTTCAATAAATTTCATTCTAAAGAAAATTCTATTGTTGCTACTCGGTGCATGTCGCGTTTAGTTAGTTTTTGGTAATTATTTTTGATTACTCATAGAACATTGTATTATCGACTTTAACAGAATATTTTCGCAACATCATTTAGATACATTTTCTCTTCGAATGTTTAACAATGGTAATCGATTTATTATTTTGTTTGATTAGCCGAAAAACAATAAAAAAATGTTATTAATTTTTTTTTTCTATATTTATTTATAATTATTATTAATAATAATAAAAAATCACACAATATCTCATAAATTGACCTGACTCCGTGGTAAGTCGCTTAAAGCACTTGTGTTACAGACATCAGACAACAGAGGAAACACAAATATAACACTTAAATACACATTTTATACACTCAGACACAGGACAAATACATATTTGGGTGGGGATCGAACCTACAATCACTGGCGTATTAGATAGGATCACTACCATTTGCGCCAATGTGAACGTCAAATTACTCTTGTAAAACTCTATTGCAGCTAAATGCATAATTAAATACAGTTTTAACAGCACAAAAACCCTGCATTCACCGGGCAGAGGTAACGGGGAGGGAAGAGAGGAGCCGAGAAGCCTGTCATCATTTAAAGCCGGCGCCTAATTGCTCTCCTCGCCTTGAGCCGCCGCCCGGCGCCGGCCGGCGACGTAATACGGTTCATGAACACTACAAGGACAATGTAGTGTATTTTTTATATAAACGAATCTTTAGGGGTTGTGTTGCTACTAGCATTCTGTCCACGTGGAATTGATTTTTAACTGTGTCCCGTGCGATCTCTTAGAGGATCGAATGTACTGTTTGTCCTTAATTAAGGTTAAAGTTACCAACGTGACGGCCTGAAGTCGCCAATGGTTGTGATCTTATTTTATGCTGTGATTCTATTTAGGTCAAATGAATATATGATGATATTTGTATTTGTTGTGTGTCTGGGGGGTGTTAAATATATGTATTTAAGAAGTATATTTGTGATTTCTCTGTTGCCTGGCGTCCGTAACACAAGTGCATTTAGCGACTTATCACGGAAACAGGTCAATGTATGAGTTGTAGTGGTAATTTATTATTATATACCTATTATTATGGTATTTGGCATAATTATTTGTAATTAATATTGTTAACATTAAAACAGTTTTATATACAAGAAATATTATATTAAAACAACTTAAAATCAGACAAAAATCCGTTGACATAATTCAAGAACACATTACTTTGACAGCTGTCATTAAAATCATCCTCGTGAAGGACTTTACTTTGGTATAGACCAAATCGAACTCCGGACGCGCAGTATTAAGAGACACACCAAAGTTTTCGTTTGAAGTAAATATAATTAAATAGATTCCTTTGATAATCTGTTGTTATCTCCCTCTGTAGACAACCCGATGACACTTGACGGCGCCCATTCATCGCGGCGGGGCGAAGAGGGCACGCGGGGAGCAGGCAGCGGGGCGGGGGGGTTGGATCGACGCGGGCGCCATATTGCATAAAACATTTATACATCGTTGACTGGCGCGTATCTATGTTTACATTGCGCGCATGGCTAACAAGGTGTCTTCGTTGCTTTGTTAACTCGCTTCACAATTTTAAGTTACGGCGGATCCAATGGTTTTAAGTTAAGACGTGGGTTCGATTCCAATCCAGAGCAAATATTAAATAGGTTTTAAATATGTTTATTTAACTAGTATATTTGTGATTCCTCTGTTGTCTGACGTCCGTAACACAAGTGCTTTAAGTGACTTACCATGGAGTCAGGTCAATGTATGTATGATATGTTGTGGGAATTTTATTATAACTTAGTTAGTAACAAATCTATGACATTTCATCCGTCCGAGAGCCATTTATTTAATAAAATCAATCTTTTTTGTGGTGGAATATATATATCTAAATAGTCATAGGTTTCCCCAAGAAAGGGAGAATGTTGCCCATAATTGCCGGGCTGGGCAAACGTGTTGGCAATCGCAAAGCGCAACTTTCGCGACGGGGATTCTGCTGCCTATCATCGCCTTGCAATCTTTTGAATGGATATACCGCCATCTATCGGTTCTGGTACCTTATTCGCCTCTTACGACACCTGGTGCAGGCGAAGGTACTATTTTACTTTGCCAATATGTCACGGCCTATCTCTATATATATCAAATCAAAATATTCTTTATTCAAATATGCGCATTACAAGCACTTTCGAATTGCCATGCTATTTGCTACGTGAATGCAATAAAAAGTACTGGTGAAATATTAATCTAAGTACATACCTAAATAAAAATTTCGTGTCACGGTGTTTGTCCGTAATAAATTTACACTACAGAATATATTTAAACTGTTTGATCCAAATTGAGAAATAATAGGACAGTTTATACCTCAATTTGAAGTTGCCATATTTTTTTCATTATGAAAAATTAAAAATAATGAAGATGAGTGAAACAATATTTTCCAATCAATCATTTCTGGCCAATATTTCTGTATTCGCGTTCACTGCACAAACATTTGTATGATGTTAATTGTGTTTGTTCTGTGTCTGAATGTTGAAAATATCTAATTAAGTAGTTTTGGGTTTTCTGTTTTCTGATGTCCGTAACAGATTTTAGCGAAGTCAGGTCAATGTATAATATGTTGCATAAAAAATATTTTTTAAATCAGTTTTGCTGGTGGTTATTGATCATTGATGCTAAGTTATTGCTAGTGAATAGTGCTGTAGTTAATTATATTATGCCTAGACTTATCTCATTCCATCAAAAATGATATATTAATAAATTCCCACACCTCATACATTGACTTGACTCCGTGATAAGTCGCTTATAGCATTTGTGTTACGGACGTCAAACAACAGAAGAATCACAAATATTATACTCAAATACATATATTTAACACCCAGACACAGAACAAATACAAATACCGTCACATAAATATTTTTCCTAGATAGGGATGGAACCCACAACCCTCAGCGTACAAGATAGAATCACTACCATCTCCATCATACGTTCCTTATTTAAAGAAAATACCCAATTATGAGCGAGATTACGTATCGAGAAAGCCTTTGTTGCAGTGTAGTTGTATAGGCAACAAGATTACAAGGGAACCAAGGAAGCCAGCAAAGGTGATGGTGGTGTGGTGACAATGTTAGTACGGGCTTGGAGCGTGTTCAGGCTTAGGGCGCGTTATCGCGGGCCGTCGTTATCTGTGGTAGGTCGTCGACTTGAGACTCCACCGAGACGTTCCGCCACGATATACTTAATCAACCAGTAGTTCTATTTTGACATACAACTTTCATATGATTTATTGTAATTATTTACTATTTATAGCTTACAAACAGATAAGCTTTTAGGTACCGGCAGAGTAGAAAGTAGCTGTACATGTATCAGGTGTCGTTAGAAGCGACTGAGAGAAAGCGAACCAAACTAAAATGGAACAGGGCGAGAATGGCACCACGCTTGTCTAGCGCGGCATTTATAGGCAAATCCCCTCGTGCTTAGGGAGGTTTGATGATGATGATAATGATAAGACATATCGATAGACTTTAAGGAACAAGCAGGCTTTGTTAAGACAATTACATACATCACGCCTGTGTCCCGTTGGGTTAGGCAAAGACTACAGATCTCGTCTTGCGAAGATCTTGCCATACTTTAATCGCGTTATTTACTCGCATTGGTCTTTTCTTTCACGCTTGTTTATTCTTAGCACTTCTAAACTGGCCCTTCTTTACTACCTTCTTCTACCTGGTAAAGATATGCTCACCCAGGTCGTCCTACGCCAAGTCTTCCGTTTACTTCCGTTCTATATATTTATACAGTCATTCTACTTTCATTCATCCTTTTTACATGTCCAAACCATCTTAACATTCTTTTCTCTATTGTTGTCACACCACATTGATCTCTTATCACACTATTCTTTAATCTATCTCTTATACTTACACCATACACAGGAAGTGCTCTCATTTGAACAGCATTTATTCTACTCGCGTGCTTTTGTTTAAAGATCTTTATTCTCATACGAAATTACATTTAATTTTCAATAAGATATTATCATAGTTCAAATAAAATATACAATTAGCCGGTACACGACTCTAAATACAATTTTAACTTACTTTTAAATATATTTATCTTTTACACTATTTTATTGTGTTAGGTAGCCTATTGAATGGCTGTGTTTCTTCAAAGAGTACAGTTTTCTTTCCATATTGAGTTCTAGGCGCTGATAGTTGCACTTTATTTTAAGTAACTTTTCTGCTTTAACTAACATTCACTACCATATGTCAGTGTTGGAACCAACACTCCTCTATAAACAGCCAGTCGTGCCCTTTTTGACTCATTTTGCCTGCCCATAAAAGCAGTTTATAACCTAGATATAAGTACAACTGCCGTAAGGTACCGGCAAAGTAGAATCTAGGAAAGTACCTTTCCCTGTACCAGGTGTCGTAAGAGGCGACTAAGGTGCCAGAACCGACAGATGGCAATATATCAATCCAAAACATTACAGCCGAATTGCACAAGGCGGGGATGGGCAGCAGCACTCCCGTCGCGAAAGCTGCGCTCTGCGATTGCCAACACATTTGCCCAGCGCGGCAAATATAGGCAACATTCCCCCTATCTTGGGGAGGCCTATGTCCAGCAGTGGACTTTGAATGGCTGGTATTAGAATAAGTACAATTCGCAAAAGATGTTCTATAGAGAACGGTTTGGCAAACAAACATGGTGCAGGAAGTTTGCACTAAAATTGAATATTTATGTCACATCTATGACGATCTGAAAAGCTATACGCCGAGATGCTGCAACGGCTATTTACTATCGGCGGCTGCGCTCGAGGAAATATGTCAACGCCGCCATTAGGCTGAGAGTGAGCGTCTATACTCTACTCGTATTCAACGGTTGGCATCGTCTATTGTTTGCTCAAGGAATTTGTGGTACTTTTATGAGGCAGGAGGTTTTATAACTTAGGCGAATTATTTATTTTTTTAAGCACTTATAGAGGTGGGCATATTTATTTTAAATACAAATATCCTGTTTTTATATATAAATATATATATTTATTTATTATTCATAGAAGTCCTGCTGATTATATGATGATAACGCTATCATCTCCTGTATAGCGAGTCGTATAATGCCGTACAAATTAATAATCGTATTTTCCCACATTTTCAGTTAATCTTTATAAATAAATTTATATAAAGCAGATGCGCTATCTGAGTAGAATAGTACCTCCCAGTGTGGTGTCGTAAGAGGCAATTGAGGTACAGGAGCCGATAGACGGTGGTATATCCATCTGAGATAGTGAATATCAAATGCAATAAAAAGGGGTTAAGCAGCAGCATTCCTGTCGCTAAGAAGCGAAGCGTCACAATTTTGGGCAAGCGTGTTGACAATCGCAAAGCGTAGCTTTACGACGATGATATCGCTGCTCATCCCTACCCTTTGCTTTTGAGCTACACTGTTTCGGATAGATATGCCATCATCTGTCGGTTCTGGTACCTCTCGGCTGCTATGATAACACAAATAAAAATGAATGTTTCTAAGGGCAAAACTGGAGAACGTCTTGACCAATCCGGCTAATTTGATTTTTTTAATTGTCTATGGCACGCATAAAATTTTAATACAGTTTTTTAGTCTATTTTAAATTTACTTATTATGTGCGTATCGCTTCTTAATTTTTATATTCTTAATCTTCTCTTGAACGGAAAGATACTTTTCTTTCTGTCAAATTGTAAACATCAATCAAAACAAGAAACTGTTTCAACAGGATACGACCTAGACGAAGGTGGGGTTGGCCGCTGGTCTTAAATAATATAGACCAAACAGTCATATGTGTCAAAACCTACCTCATAATGACGAACTCCAATGATTAAATAATAGCCCGATTTGTAGGTTTAGAGATTATCTAGTTAAGACATACGTGACGGAAGTGTATTGATTTATGGTATGTCCTATGTCAACAGCGTCGTAGAGCATCTACTGCTTGACATAGGCCTGCCAAAGAAAGGGAAAATTTGCCCATAATTGCCGCGTTGGGCAAGCGTATTGACAATTGCAGAAAGCAGCTTTCGCAGCGGGAATGCTGATATCCATCCACGCCCTGTGCATTTGAGCAGCATTGTTTCGAATAGATATACCGCCATCTGTCGGTTCTGGTACCTTAGTACGCCTCTTATAACACTTGGTGCAGTGGGAGGTACTATTCTACTCCGCCAGGACCTCACGGCAATATATATATAGATTATCTTATTTGTGTTCAGTTTAATTATTAATAAAAGTTGGGTCTGCAGGTTATTAATTTTTGACCTAGTCAAATATTGCGGAGGACAGATATTGTATGAATCGTGCAAACCCCAGGTAAATGCAAAAGGTATGCAAATTTTGTCCAGACAGGCCTTAATTAATAAAGGATTTAAATTTAGGCTTCGGCTAAAAAGCCACTGTCATCATTTTTTACCTGCCTATATTTTCTAATATTGTTTCCCCGTCTGTCTGGATAGATAGAATTATGTATCCACGATATATATATATCTTGTCTTTTTAATACTTTAAATTATTTATAATACTTTAAATTAACGCAGACAAAGTCGCGAGCTCGAACTACTAACAAAAAAAAAATAGATGCTAGAGTAAGCATATATTTTATAATGCCTGCAGTCGACAGTAATCTCATACTAGTAATCTCTATTAAAATTAGCTTTTTAACGCACGACTTAACTCAAAAGTATTAAATGATAGTGTAGTATCAAGCTGAACGTAATATCAGATGAGCATCACTGGCCTAATTAACCTGTCCGAGCTTTGCGGTAGAAATTCATCAACCAACCAACAACAAAAAAAAATCTCCCACGTTTCATTCATATAAGGCTTTTTTTTACATTTACGCGTTCATTACTGATAATAACATTTACATGAGGTAAACCTCATACAAAATGTCGTCTGCATTAGTATTTCCGTCTCACCTCTTTCTACCACCAATTAGTAGTGTTCGCATTGCTGTGTTCCGGTCTGAAGGGTAAGAGGCACTATATTTACTGAGTAACGAGTAAAAAAATATATTCTCAAGTCACAAGTTTGACAATGCGTTAGTGATAACATAGTTATTACGAGCGTCTATAGACTGCAGTGACGCATACTTACACGCAAACCTGAACAGTTGAAAAAAAAACTACTTTTTAAGCTTTATGTCACTATTTACTTTTTACATGTTTTTTATTCGACGTTCCGGTAACCTTGCGGGATGTTGAGAATTGAGTTTTATTATTTCATACATTTATTGAAGTTACGAATGGAAAGATTTATTAATGGATATTTTGTGGAGTGTACCGGTCTACACCGCAGAAGTCTATATTCCATAGCCTTTATCTCGATCGTAGTCTATCCGGATTCAAAACGAATGAATTTTTGTATGGACGATTTGGGAATCGTACTGCGTTGAGTGGTTTAGAATAGCCAATAGCCCCATCTGTTAGTACTTAGGCGTAGTAAATTTATGAGGAGATGTCTCTAAATTGTGCAGTTGCCAATAGTAATTAATAGATGCCAAGATAGTCGCACAAACCGAAGTAACATAAATTTTATTATTCTCTATAACTTGGTGAAGCACAAGAGATCTGTATAATGGTGTAATTGCCTATTGTTGTTTATGAATGCGTTGGCGCAGATGGTAACACTACCATCTGTGCCGTCGCATTTAGGATTCAAAATCATCTTGTGCGCCAAGGGTCTTGGGTTCGATTTCCATCCAGAGCATATTTATATGATATTTGTGTTTGTTCCGTGTCTGGGTGCTAAATATATGTATTTAAGTAGTATATTTGTGATTCCTTTATTGTCTGATATCTGTAACACGCGTGCTTTAAGCGACTTACCACGGAGTCAGGTCAATGTATGAGATGTTGTGGGAATTTATTATTATAATTATACTGTTGCTAATTTCAAAACTGAGAACAAATACTTACAATATTGAAAATTCATTTAAGAGTTGTTCTGTCTAGACTACAATAACGAATTCTACTTCCAAGAAGACTTTTTCATTTAGGTAATTGTGTTAGCGTAGGTAGGCACTTTATAACAATTAAGTAAACAATTGCAAAGAGTTCAATAGCAAATTAATGGTAGTGTATACAAAAACACTTTGTCTATTATCGTGTTTCTATAAAGACAATCATGACTACTGCATGTATGTTTGTATATTGAAGTATTGATATTTATTAGATTGTATATTCCCGAGGGATGAAAACTGATCCGGTAAATTTAAACCTCATTGACGTGTAACTTCTTGAAGGCTCGTACTGGTAAATGAATAAATGCTTAATTTTTATTTGTGTTAGACCAGGCCGACGAAGCAGTGCAGTGACGCTCGTAATATCACAAGTTGCCAACTCTTGCCAACTATTCCCAACTTTGTGAATTCAGGATATTATGCCACATTACCTTGTAAATTCACCACCTCTGCCACCCTTCAGATCGGTACACAGCAATGCGAACACATATTTGGAAATAGGTGAGAGTGGGGCGACTTATGCAGACTACCTTAATCATATCTTTATAGCAGCTGTGAAAAGTCCACTGCTGAACATAGGCCTTCCTCAGGCAAGTAGTAATCTTGCCCATAATTTATGCGTCAGGCAGGCATGCTGGCAACGAGAGAGCGTAGTTTCACGACTGCTGCTGTCCACTCCCGTCGTTTCATTTAGGATACGCTGTTTCGGGTGAATATACCGCCATCAGTCGGTCTGGTAAATTAGTCGCTGTTACAACACCCGTCACAGGGGCAGGTACTATTTTAATATACCCCACGGCTAGTAAGAGAGCTTACGGTATTTTAAAGTATTCACTGATACTAAAATAAGTTGGAACAGAATTCTTAATGCAATTCTTACTTGATTATGTAAAGCTTACGCCTGCAGATTCTTTGCAGTGATTATTTATTCTAGTTCATTACCAGGATTGTCACCAGACCTTTGTGAATTCTGAGGTAATAGATCTATCCTGGACCAAGTTCATAAAATATGTAATTTTTTCTTAAGTAAAAACAAATGGGCTAATGGCTAATGCGTACAATATTTTTCATTAAATATAAATAAATATTTGGGATTTATTTTTTACTAGCTGTGCCCGCGACTTCATCCGCGTGGAATAGTTTTTTTGGGTACCATACCTTTTTACTTTAACTCTATATAAACTTTAAATGTCATGTTTATCTATATCGAATAAATGGTCTGAAAAATAAGTTTCAAGTTTTTAGCTCTAAAAATATACATACAACTTTTTATCCCTCTTTTCGACCCCTTACAACCCTTATTTCGAATTAAAAAATAGGCTTTGTCTTTTCTCAGGAACTAAAGATTGTCTGTGCCAAATTTCATCAAAATCAGTTGAGAGATTTAAGCGGGAAAGCGTAACAGACAGACAGAGTTACTTTCACATTTATAATATTATTAAGGAGTAAGGATTAAACTATGTCGACAAACAAGCACACAGTCTGCGTGAAAGTTCAGACCGGAACAGCATAACCGGAAAGCATAAAAAGCAGAACTAATGCAGACGACCTCTTGTACGAGATCTACCTTTCTGAGGTGCAACCCTTTGCGCATAAGATATGGGCGTTACCGGGCCCGTTAAGTACGTACCTACATTAAACGTAGCATTTTTAACTTTTTAAACCTTTTCTTAACGTTTTGAATATTAAACACAAACTGTAAAAAGTTAGATAAACCGCGCTTTAATACCATTATAAAGTAGGTTATGAACGAACGCGTAAATTACAAAATTTTATTAAGTTTTTGTCCATAACTAGCTTAGGTTAGCCTAGCTTAGCTTATGCTAGGTTAGTTGATAATCTGTGCTACTGCTAATATCCCCACCCTGTTATAATAATAATGATTTTTTTTCTTTATAGGTCCTTAAAAACATGTTATAGAAGCATACAAGACAATGTACACTATTGTGGAAGACTGATACCCAAACAAAGCGAAAATAATGCCTATACATTAGGTCGTCAGGACCCCATCTCTCAGGCAGAATATCAAAATAAAACATCATTTCTGGTTCTTATCTATCTCCTCACTTAAGGATTACAAAAATATCATGATTGAAAAATATAAGAAAAATTAAGTATAGAGCCGCGTATGCATGTGTGCGTGTGCATGAGTGTGTGTGTTGATGTCTGTGTATGTTTAGGAGACAATTAGGTATAACACTTCCATTTTACCGTATATAAGCTTTAATAAATTTTATTATATAAATTTGATCCAAGAAATACCATAGAAAGCAAAGCCGGTTCTAAATTTAAGTGGCTGAAGGTTTGTGGTGTTTAAGCTATGTGGTACCAAGTAGTATGTAGAAGTGCCTCTACACCTCGGTTCCGGTATCTCAGTCGCCATCTTGGCAACTGCTATAGGACGAGGTATTTTTCTACCGACGCTCCAAGTAATCACGCCACTGCTGGCAGGCATTTTGCCCATAATTGCTGCGCTAGGAAGAATTCAGCTTTCTTACGGGAATGCCCGTCCTGATGCATTTAAGCTACGCTGTTGCAGGTGGATATACCATCCAATGGGTTCCGGAACCCAGTGGTCTCTTACTACACCTAGAACAAGGGAGGTACAAAGATAAAAAGCTTTATAATACAGCTTTAAAGGATGAAAAGCTTTTTGAAAGTAATGTTATTCTTTTTGGTTATCATTAAGTATTTTATTAACAATTCGAAAGTGCTTGAGATGAAGCTACTTGAAAGTGTATTTGAGTTCAAGTTTGAGTTTGTCAACAATTGAAAATATTTCCCGGAATCAACGATGTCACGTTTGTTGTTGTTTAACGGTGGAAGAGCGACGTGATGTCAAGGCAATTAATCCCGTCGTGTCCACAATGAGGGGTTCCGTGTCTCGCTAACAGCGCCCCCCGGACCCGCGTCACACACGCCCTCAATTAACGCTCCTCACCAGGACCTTGCCGCTTCATTCAATTAACCTTTCTTAGGGTCAGACTGGAATTTCGTAATTTCTTATTTTATTTTTGGCTAGGTTCTATTGCCGTGAGGTACTGGCAGACTTCTTTCTGTACCAGGTGTCGTAAGACGCGACTAAGCTACCAGAACCGACGGTTGGCGGTATATCTATCCGGAGTGTAGCTCAACAAGGCGGAAATTGGCAGCAACGTCGGTTTTACGGCAATTTTGGACAAACCTCCCCATTCCTTGGGGAGGTCAATGTCCAGCAGTGGATTTCCAATGGCTAATATGATATGATGAGGTTTAAACATATATCAGTATGGACTATATTATAGCATATTAGTATTAGTGAAGTGAACGTGTGTATGTGTCTATTAAAAATATGTTTTAACGTAACACGTTAGGATATATTCTTGAAAATTCCCACAGAAAGTGATATATACATTTTATGAAGGACAACTTTTGAGCCCGAGAAAAGAAAAGCTCTCGGACGCGAAAGAAGTCGGGGACATGCTTCTAATATATATATGTACGAATCACAAAATAGTCACGGATTTAACACTGGATACTGGTTTGGTGTGCAAGCATAAATAAATCAAGGGCTGGGCTGATGGAAATTGAAAAACAAACATATTCTTGACGGGCCCGATGGAGAAGATGGTAGTGCGCCAAGTTATGGGGTTGATCCCCACCAAGAACAAATATTTACGATACGACGATATTTATGTTTGTTCTGCGTGTTCAATACATGTATTTAAGAAGTATATCTGTAATCTTTCTGTTGCCTGATGTCCCTAACACAAGTGCTTTAAGCGACTTATCATAGAATCAAGCAATCGCAGAGCGTAGTTGGCCATCACGCCCAGCCCTGCCATTATGGGCAAATTATCCCGTTTTGATGAGTGGACGTTTTATGGCTGCTATGATGATGATAATGATTTCGGCTTGAAGGGTGAGAGGAGCAGTGAATTCTCTGGTTATTGTGACATAACATCTTGAAATCACACAGTTGGCAACGCGCTAGTAATATTATTGCGATAATACGAACCTCTATAAGCTGCAGTGACGTTTACTATAACGCAGACCATACGCTTATTTAACTGCGTAGAAATACAAATAAAACAGGCATAAGCTCAAAATTATTTCGAAAATATTTATGGGCTATTCTGACCTTTAATTCACTTACTAATTAATCAGCATCATTAGGCAAAACTCATCAAACTGACAATATAAATTATGTCGTATATTTGGATGTAATGTAATAGATTTTATAGCGTAGATCTTTACAATCTAATCTACATTTAAAATAGAATAATAACAGCTGATGATACTGACAATGTCAATGAATCAATCCTTTTAGAAAGCATTACCAATACGCATTAAACACATGGTAGCGATCCCGGTGGTTGTTGTAGTATACAATGTTTATCTTGTGCGTCTAGGGTTCGATCCCCACCCAACACAAACATTTGATTTTGTGATAAACATTCGTGTTTGTTCTGTATCTGGGTTGTTATAAGTATCATACTTGTTACATATATGCTGCCTAATATACTTAATACAAGTGCTTTAAGCTACTTGTCACGGAGACGGGGCAATAAATAAGATGTATATACATACATCACGCCTGTATCCCGTTGGGGTAGGCAGAGAATATGGTTCTCCACTTGCTACGATCTTGGCAAACCTCTCTCGCTTTCCCTACTCGCATTAGTCTATTCATACACGCTATTTTTTCTTAGTATTTCTGACCTAGCTCTTCTTTAATACCTTTTCTACCTGGTTAAGATATGTTCGCCTCGCTCGTCCCATACCAACTCACCAATTCACTTCCGCTCAGAATATTGGTGCAGTCATTCTGTTTTCATCCAGTTGAGATCAGCTGAATTACTCGTATATACAAAACTCAAATTGAATTGTCTGTTTGCGAACTGTATTATTGCGAATAAAAGCGAAGTGAGAGAGGTTTGCCAAGATCGTAGCAAGTGGAGATCCATAGTCTCTGCCTACCACGTTAGGATACAGGCGTGATGTGTGTGTGTGTTGGTATTTTTATTTTCTCAAATCCACGCTAAGCGCGTCGATTTAATAATTGATTCTGTAATTAACCAGGGTTACCAGCTCGGCCACGTAATCACTTAACCCATATTAGGGTTGTAGCTTACGTCTGAGCCGAGTGCAGCCAAGCATGGGAGATTGACCGTAGGTTCGGACAACGACCCCTGCCTCATTAATGTCGGCCCATGTCGGCACTCGGGAAGCCAAATTTGGACGTATCTCGACCAATCACGAGGTATGACATAACCCTATTGCATCCAATGCATTGGTTTTAGTTTCCCAAGAAATTGGTAAACAGTTTTTTAAATATCTGGGGGAGCGGGGAGAGGAGGGTTATGTCCAGCAATGGACGTCCTACAATACAATATGTTTAAGCTACAATTTTTTTTGCAAAGGATACATCTAATCTTTGCACAAGGGACTAAGCTATGAATGCATATTTCGCTTTGAGTTTTGAGAGTGACTCTACAGTTTATAATATTAGGCATGTATGGTGTATGTTTGTTGCTCTTTCTCGCAGAAACTCTTCCGCATGTTTTTCTATATGGATATTTACACGCTTTATATTATTAATAATAATAACTTTATTCAACAACAAAAGGTAACTTAAACTAAAATACATTTTGATACTTAGGTACCTAAACTAGGTCTAGCCTGTTCTTATAGGCACCTTATAGCTTCAATAGTATATAAATGTTTGTAATAAACTCATTTAAAGTAGAGTTCGATTTTAATTTTGTTCATAATTATTTTCACTTTGTTATAAAAGTATTTTATTATTTTTTAGTTTGATGTATTATAAAAATGTGTTTATAAGGATTCGATAAAAGTCTCAAAGACGAAGTCGCAAGCGGAAAGCTAGTACAAAATTTATGTACGTAATTCTGATGGTATAACTAATAATATATAGCTTATTATTTCAATAATAAAACAAGATTCGTTATTTCAATACCACATTTTTATTATTAATTCGATTAATTGAATTAATTTCATTACTACATACTATAGTAGAAAACAGGCACTTCTAGCTGTCTATCTATCCTTTTTAAAATTGCAACGGATTTTGATACAGTGTTTTTAATAGATAGAGTGATTCAGGAAATAAAATACACATAATTTATTTAAATTGTTTTTGTTATGACTTTATTATATTTGTTACTTTTTTAATTATTACAGACGCTTCAGTTTTATTTATATACTAGCGGCCCGTACCGGCTTCGCTCGGGTATACATAAATAGGTACAAATATTTAAATTATAACTTTAATTATTTTATTTATATTGATATGTCCCATTTCAATAATTCAAAAAGTTATCATCAGATATTAAGACAGTCTTGAATATAAAATTATTATATTTGGATAAAAATTTATAAATGGTATGAATAACACGGCCTGATTTTGATCGGCATTTCTATCATTCGTTAAATGTTAAAAAGTAGGTATAGTGACGTAACTACAATAGTTAGACATATTGTCTCGCGAAGTTTTTTGTAGATATTAATACATACTATAATAATGTTAAACATTTTTTGTTCTATCATTCCTGCGTATGCGATGAAAAAAATTTTATGGCTACTTTTTTACACCTTCGGTTTAAAAAGGAATTTCTATAAATATAGCCGACATTACTCGGTCCAGTTCATTATGAGTTTATTCGTTACATACAAAAAAAAAATAAATAAAAAGGAAAGCTGTTTATAATATAAGTGTAGATATAAATATTATATTGTATTTGAACGCAATAACTTAGCCTATTAAGGCACAAATAAAAAAAATCAGATCATTGATTCCAGAAACATACAGTTCCCGTAGGAATACTTTAATTCCTCACCGAGAATAGGGTTGGCTTGGCTAAATAAACGATAAAGAGTTGTATATAAACATATCAGATACATATCGTCACATATAAAAATTAGGTGTCACGGTGTTTGTCCATGATGAACTTATTAACTACTGAACCAATTTGAATAATTTTGCTAACTTATTAAATCCAACTTGAGAAATAGGATAGTTTTAAATTCTTATATTAACTCAATTTATAGTTACAATAATTATATCCTGATAAATACTAAATCCCTACTAATGTTATATATGCGAAAGTAACTCTGTCGGTCTGTCAGTTACGCTTTCCCGCTTAGACTTCTCAACCGATTTTGATGAAATTTAGCATAGACAATTTTTAGACTTGAGAAAGGACATAGGCTATTTTATAATTCTGTATAAGGGGTTATAAGGGGTCGAAAGGGGGGGATGAAAAGTTGTATAGAAGTATCGCTATTTTTAGAGCTAGAAACTTGAAACTTATTTTCAGGCCATTGATTCGATATAAATAAATATGACGTTCAGAGTTTATATGAGGTGAGGTAAAGAGGTATGGTATCCAAAAAAACTATTCCACGCGGACGAAGTCGCGGGCACAGCTAGTAATAAATAAATTCCCATACATTAACTTGATTCTTTGACAAGTTGCTTGAAGCACTTGTGTTAAGATACCAGATAACAGAAGAGTCACAAATAAATTACTTAAATGTATATATTTAAGTAACAAAATACAACACATACATAATAACAAACAAAAATATCATCATATGAATATTTGTCCTGAGTGGAGATCGAACCCACGACCTTTGGCGCACAAGACAGAATCACTACCATTTGCGCCAACGGGTCCGTCAATATAAACATCGGTATAACGTTCATACACTCGGATCAGCTAGTTGTAAATATAAATTTCTAACAGAATATATAAATACTGACTTCGAAAATTCTGAAGGAGGAAGTCGTTTAACAAGGGTAAAATAATAAATCTAGCAACAAACGAATTTAACTTCTCATCAAAGAAAATAATGACTGGATACAGACTTCGGAGAAAATAAAAAAGTATCCTCGAAGCTTCATTTAAATCTAGCTCTAACTTAATTTTCTATGGTTTTGTATCTAATTAGGAGCGCCGGTCTATAGTCATTAATTACGCCAAGGAATTAAGCAAATCTTGGGATTCTTTACTTGGTATTCGAAACCGAGCTCGTGTACTATTTGTTTACAAACTGAATATAATCATTACTGGGAGGTACCGGCAGAGTAGAATAGCACCTCCCCCTGTACCAGGTGTCGTAAAAGGCGACTGAGGTACCAGAAATGACATATGGCGGTGTATCTATCCGAAACAATGCAGCTCAAAAGCACAGAACGAGGATGGGCAGAAGCATCCTCGTCGCGAAAGCTGCGCGCTGTGATTGCCACCACGCTTGCCCAGCGCGGAAATTATGGGCAAATCTCCCCTTTCTTGGGAAGGCCTATTTCAGTAGTAAACGGCTGCTATGATGATGATGTAGTACCAACACAGACGACCTTTGTAAGAGTTCTACCTCTAGTCAATCTAGACCTGCGTAGGTAATACATTTATCGCTGAGACATTGCGCAGTCAGTGTCAGAGTGTTTAAGGTAGCGAAATTACTGAGTAATGTGACATAATATCATACGGTCTTAAGGTAGGCGATTCGTTAGTGATTACATAAGCGTCTTTAGGCTTTTGTGACGCTTATTGCCACGTGGAGCGTATGCTATTATATATTTTGTACAATAGAATGGAAAATATGCTATTGATTCGTCGATGAGTCAATGCTAGTGTGCTCCCCAACAGGTTTAGACGTGAAACAGACTTTTTTTACATTTCTTGCTTTCCTGCGGTAATTATGAAAGGATAGTTGGTCGATGCGAGACGGATTCTTTTGCTTTAGGCAAATCGCCATACCTGCTGTTCAGGTAGAGGTTGGCGGGCGATCGGGGGCTGAGGCCAGGGGTGGGACGCGGGCGAAGGGAATACGGGAGTTTGCGGGGATTCCGCGCCGGCCCGTTTACAGCGATACACGCCCAAATGTACCGACAAAGATTTAAAGGGTCGTCCTCAGAATGGGTACCTGGCCTGTACTTTTTGTAGGCAGCTTTAGATGAGTTGGGAAGTTGTTACATAGAGACAAACACTCGGGACAATTCCGCCGCAGCTTTATGTGCGTACGTCGTAAATCCTTCAACGAAAATAGAATTACGTTCTTTAAGTTCCAGTGAAGGACTAAGGCAAAACATTTTTATTATTTAGGGATATGGAATTAGTGATCAGTTACCTGTTCGAAACTTGAAAAGGCACTAGAAATGGATCAGTAAACAAAGGGCAGACAGGATCGATAGATACAAATAGTTAAATATTTATATATTGGCAACCGACGGAATAATTCTTGAGACGTTTTTTGTGTTATATTATCCACAAAATATTGTGTCTACATTGGTACCTCACTCTCACGTATTTCTACCGCTAAATAGCAGTGTTCGCATTGCTGTGTTCCAGTCTAAAGGGTGAGAGAGGCAGTGAATTTACTGGGTAATGTGGCATAATGTACTCAAGTCATAATGTTGGCAACATTAGTGCTTGTGATATTACGAGCGTCAATACGCTGCCGTGACGCTTACTATCACGGAGACTGTATGCTAGTTTGTCGACCTGGTCTAATAAATAAAAACTTCAGAATAACATACTAAAATCTGTCAAAGCAATCGCTCAGCCACTTTTTTATATAATAATATTTATTGTATGATTCGGGCAACACTAACAACAGTATACAATTTACGATTGTATGCTTTAAATATTTTCAAGTCGATTTATTATTTTGGTAATTGAACATTTCCTTTTTAATTTTCAGCTGAAACTTACAATAAAAAAATAACGGTCGCTAATAAAAAGCAAAACATAAATAATTCTTTATAAGAATCATACCCAAAGGAACTATTGTAGCAACAAATCTCCACAAGGACTTAATTGGGATATTTCCTGGCTTACCTTATGGGTTCTAGGATCTTTAGAATTCAAATTGCATGCATTTTATTAGTTACGTGACTGCTATTTATACGCACTAACAGCGCCTCGCGGATTCACTCGTATAAAGTTGTAGAACTTTCATACTAACTTTGCACCGCCCTTTTTTCCCCTTAAGGGATGACTTCTGAAACAATATTTTACACGTGTTCCATGACTTTTAATCAAGAACCTTCATACTGATTTTTATTCGGATAACTTCAAAAACAGCTTAATATCATATAACTTTGCACCTGCGTTTTAACATCGTAGAGAGTTAATCTTAAAAAATACTCTCTTAGTCAACGTAGGGGTTGCGGAAGAGACCCCTGTGCAACATTTTAACCCTTATAATAAAGGTCCTACATTGATATGTCAGTCAGACAGCTTCTCCTTGATGTTGATAAATATTCCATTTTGCTCATAGTAAATAGAGTATCGAGTCCAAAGTACATTCTGTCATTTTCATTTAAACAAGGACGTTGCACTATTTGACAACACAATATGCATCAATTTTGCTTAGAATCAATGTCTAATTTCCGGTTACAATTAATTGTAGTAAATAAAAGCAGTGTATGTGGGTAGGTATTTTGCTCTTAATGACTTATGACATTCTATACCTGTTCCCTTCAAAAGCTCTTTACAATAATAACTGCTTTACAACAGGAAACAATAATAGTGCCAATAACACAGAAAAGATAGAAAATCCTGAGATATCCAAAGTTTTCTCTAGACAATATTATCAATGCACAAAAATTGTGACAATAATTACTATTTCACAATGGTAAAAGTATTTTTTTTTTTATTATTGCTTTCACTATTCATAATAAAACTTTTAAATGGTTTCTTAACTCGGATAGTTCACATTTTACATTTTGTACGACGTTCTCAAGATTAACAAAATATGTAAACAATATTCAATGTTAAAGAGGCGGTTCAAGTTGAAAGAACAATAGAAAATTTCAAGGTGATGAGGTCTTGCTAGTGATAAAATGCGCTAGCAAGACCTCAGAAAGAAAAGAGTGCTGGTTCGAGTCCCGCCTGAAATCTGTGAAACCAATAAAGGAAGAAGAGGCAATTCTTTTTCTTCATAGAGGACATGTAGTCTATTGTCTTTTCAATTTAACAAGGATGTGGTATCAGGGGCTGTTGCTATTAAATGCTTCTTAATCGTAATAATAAATAATATAAATAAATCTACAACATCTCATACACTGACCTGATTACGAGATAAGTCGCTTAAAGCAATTGTGTTACGGACATCAGACAACAGATGAATCACAAATATACTACGTACCTAATTACATATATTTAGCCTGACATAGAACAAATATAAATATTTGTCCTAGATGGGGATCGAACCCTCGACCTCTGGCACACAAGATAGGATCACTACCATCTACTCCATCGGGCCCGTCAATAACTGCGCCTGTTAATACACGAGGATTATACTACTCATTGTTCTGGTTCCTAACTGTCATTTAAGAATGTTGCATTGATTCAGCCCTCATGTGTATGTTTGGTTCATGTGACCGTCGCACACGATTGCCTTAGATAATGGAACTAGATCAATGTCAGTAGTGAACAGTGATGATGCGAGCTGGCCGCGACACGCTCCGTCGCGGTCGAGTGCACGGCGCGGGCTCAGCCCTCGCTCCAACTGGTTAGCGCTTTTTGCGCTTGATACAGCCAGATTTAGGATTAGTGGAATGTTTATTAAGTTAGTTGCTTAGCATATCCATTTTGTTAAAAATGAAAATAATAGAATAAACATATCAGCCATAACAAGCCCATGCTGGAGATAAGCCTCCCCAAGGTAAGAATAAACAATGCCAATAAAAAATATTCTAACAGACTCGATGACGCGTTCGGCATTGCTCCAAGATTCGATCCTTATTCAGGATCCAGGTAACGATGCCCTAAAACTCTTAAACACACATAGTGACAGTTCTATATATACTCATATTTTAAAGCTGTTGCATATGTTTGTATGTTTGAACGCGCTAATTTCAAAAACCGATGGTTCTATTTGAAAAATCTTTTCAGTGTTGAAAAGCCCATTTACCGAGAAAGGTTTTTATTCACTCGAAAAAGTTTACTATTATATATATATATGTCACTATTCCACGCGGACACTGCTAGTCTGTCATACTACCTAATAACATGAACTTTCAGTTTAAATATCTGTCCGAAAGTCCTAGAATACTCTTATTTATCTTTAAGTCGTAACGTAACAACGTAGGCAGCGCAGCAATAATATCTTTGTGATACTTAATATCAAGCGGCCTGTAAATAAAAGAATTAGGAAGAAAATGCAAGCAATACCGTTTACCGCTTAGTATATTTATAACCGTTTTTACAATTATTATAAAGTTGTTATTCGTATGCAGTTTTGTGATAACTTCAACTAATTAGTATGAGTGTAAAACTGTTTGTATAATTCCGGTCAAGAAATCACTTCACTGCTCACCTTATGATAAACTAAGTTAACCGAGATAGTGTACCGCTTATTCCGCTTTTTAAGCGACGCATGTTCCAACCTGGCGCTGCTAGCTGGCCACAGGGCGGCGCAGGCGCCGATGACGTCACCGCGCGTGACTCAACGCGCACACCTCGCCGCTTTGTTCTTGTGACACGCGCTGCCCCGATAAGCTGTCCGTGGGATATCGCCTTTGAATTAACACTTTGTTGTTATGAGCGTCAATTTTCTCACGTATCCATAAGCCGGTGATAGACGTGGTACGCATTGTAAACAACATATTCAATATTATTAACTATTTACAACAATCAATAAGCTTTTGAAGCTAATATGAATCGATTGCTTTACGTCACCATCAATCTTCGTGCAACGCGAAGTAATAAATCTGTACTCGTCAATTTATTGTGCTTTTACATCTCCAAGCTACGATAGTCGACTAACAACATAAAGGAGCACTTTAAACAAAGCTGCAATGAACATTTGAAGATGATGTCAGAGCCTCAACAGGCGCCGGGTCATCGGCCTAACCTTAGAAGCAAACGCTGCCGTCATATATCGTTAAAGGCAATAAAGATACTCACGATTTAGATCATAGCTCAGGGACAGAGAGCATTGAATTAGGGAGAATGAGTTAATAATATGGAGCAACTGTGAATGGAGCGGTGGTGCGCCAGTGTCGCTGTATTAGTTTGAGAAATGTTTGCAGACGCAAGTATGCGCGGCAAGCATTCCATAGGGCCGGTGATGGTAACGGGCAAGCTAGACCGGTCGGGCGAGGGAATGGCGGTGCGGTGCGGGGGGCGCGGAGTTGGGCGCCGGCGGGGGGAGCGGGGTGCAGTGCGGGCAAGACACGGCAGCTGCGTGAACGCACACGAATGCGGCGTGTTTACAGCAGACTGCGCGCGCTCAGAGGCCGCGGTGCGTACTCGACGTTTTGATGCCCGATCACCGCCATATTGGGTTCACTTGCGGCGCCGTGACTAAACCGCTTTCGCTTAGACATAACTGTCATCCACATAAGGCCCGATTAGCCGATGTTAAAGTCGTACTTTTATAGTATTGCATGAACGTGAGTTAAAAATTTTATAACAGCTGGCGGATGCTTTAAAAATTAGGGAAGATCTTTTACAGGTCGTCGGCTATGGTTCCTCACACATTAGGTATGTGTTCCTACCGCTAAAGTTACTCGCATTGACGGTGAACAGGGTGAAAGAAACAGTGAACTTACTAGTTAATGTGACGAGGTATTGTTAAGTCAGTCAGGAAGTCGTGTGGTGTTGCTTAATCGCTTAATTGACTGACGAGTTTATGAAGTCAAAGTCGAATATATATTCATTTAAATAGGCCTATCATAGGCAATCGTAAAACAAAAACAAAAAACTTATGGATATAGATTTGCTAATAACAATTTCACAGAAACGACCGATGACCCGGACAATCAGTGTTATAAGAGTCATTTAAACAAAAAGACATTGAGTGTCCTACTTTAATAGTAGTCTGCCGGCACCAGACGATTCTTATAACTAAGTTTATAGCAGGCTCATTACGCGAGCCACGACAATCCACGAAAAGAACCTGCAAGATAAACTGATGGTGGTTTGGGTTCTAATAACATCATTCTAGTAAACGGTTTACTATTACGCGGTATGCTATTTGCATGTATAGAGTATTTTATTTTTATTTATCTTTTCTTCATTAAACTTTCCTTACTATATCGTGACGATAACCATACAGTTATTATAACACAACTTGAGAACATCACAAACGTCGTAATTATTGAATATAAAATGGATTTGTCAATATTTACCGGACACATTAAAAAGTAGAGCTTCCTGAATATGAACGGGGGGGTAAAAGTGTTCGTTGGAGGCTTAATTTTTCTACCTGAGATGGGCCATTAAAACCACAGACGAGCGATCCTTCTCTTTATATATATGTACACTATATTGACAGTCAAAACAAATGAAGATTATACGGGTGTGCTATATTTTTTCCTATGAAACAGTTATCATATATGGCAGACAGTTCTAGGTAGAGTTGTTATTTACTGTAAGTAAATATCGAAAGCTATTTTGGGTTCTAAGAATGCCGGTCCCCAAGGCGTGATTAGTTGATCCTGGTCTTTCAAAGTATTGCGAACTCACTACGTGTGATGTATTTAGTTTTTATTCATCACCAGCATATCATAGCCCTGGAAATCCACTGCAGGACATAGGTCTCCCCAAGAAACAGAGATTTTTGCCCATTATTACCGCGCTGGGCAAGCGTGTTGGCAAGTAAAGTCGCTTTGTCTTGAACTCAAAGTCAAATACTGGGTTTTTTGTAAGATTTCTCAGTAACAGCACGCAGTTTGGCCTCATACCAGAGTAATGATAATAGACTTGTCCTTCTTTATATGGCTCGGAACATAAATTGCAAGCCATGTACGGTCATATTGCAGATTGGTCTTAGGTTGTTAGCATAAATTTAAATTAAGAGATGAGTCAATGATAAGACCTACCCATCAGGAGTTTAACTATGAATAACTATCATTATTATTAATCATAAGGTACTGGAAGAGTAGAATAGTATACCCTCTTTTGGTACTTCCCCTTATACATGGAGAGGTACCAGGTGTCGTAAGAGGCGACTGAGGTACTAACTAGACCCGACAGATGGCGGTATATTCATCCAAAACAGTGCAGATCAAATGGAAAGGGCTAGGATGGGCAGCAACATCTCCATCGCGAAAGCTACGCACTGCGATTGTCAACATGCTTACCCAAAACAGCAATTATGGGCAACAATCCCCCTTTTTTGGGGATGCCTATGTCCAGTAGTGGACTTTCAATGGCTGGTGTAATGAAATATCATTAGATAAATATTATATTGAGTCAAAAGAATGATAGAGACTAAAGGTAAACCTCATACATATCTCACTCTCCCATTTGTACCCGTAAACAGCAGGATACAACATTGCTGTGTTTCGGTTTGAAAGGTGAGAGGCGAAATTAAATTACTGGTTAATGTAACGCAATATTTTTAGGTCACAAGGTTAACAACCCACCAGCCTTATCATTGTGATGAGCTTCTGTAATATTACCTAGGCTGCAAGCTTGTTTATCGACTTCTGATATAATAAAAAGATCGTGAGCATGTATCGATGGTTATAAATTCATTTGTCCTAAGGGGCAAAGTAAAGGTTTACAAGAAGTAATTAGTTAGGACTTGAAAACTAAAAAAATCTTATTTAATTATATTTAAGCTGTTTTTTACAAATATAATTGAAATTGAATCTTTTTTTACTTGAAACTATTAACAAAAGATAGAAATAAATAAATACAATAACTTTTACTCATGTGTCCCTTGCGGCAATTGAATTTCTGTCCGCCGATACGCTATTTTGTACGCAAAACAAAATAAAACATTCTTAGAAAAAGATTCGGTGTAGTCTACGACCAACTGAGACTTTAGAATGAAGATTGAATGCGAGAAAAGTAAGGAATGTATATTATGATCGACGCAAATGGAAATCGATCATTGTTGCTTACCCTGGTGAGAAATACGCGAGAAATAGTTAGTATTTTTAAAAATTTGATTCGCAGTCTAGTTTTCGAATTGGCTTTTTAATTTTGTATATAACTATTTAAACATTCGATTAATACCAGCAATGCCGTGTGGTACCGGCAGAGAAAAATAGTACCTCCCCTGTACCAGGTGACATAAGTAGCGAACAATATAGTTCACATAATCAGGGCTGCGGCATCGCGAAAGTTGCGCTCTGCGATCGCCAACACACATGCCCAGTGAAGCAAACAAGGGTAAAATCGCCTCTTTTTGGGGAGGCCTATTTCTAGCAGTGAAATCTCATAGGCTGATATGATGATGATGATGATGATGATGATATTCGGAAACCACCTTTCCGCCCGCGTGTTTGTCCGCAAGGTCTTCGCCTTATATATCATCGTTGCGGAACTCGTTTATTCCGGGAAGAAGTTTATGTCGCTCTCTGACAGCATAACTGTGGAAAAGATCGCGGCGATTCTTTAGGGAAAATAAAAACTCAGATTCATGTGACGGCAACATGTTTTCCGGATAAAAAGTATTAATAATAAATTCTAGAACATCCGTCTCCGTGATAAGTCATTTAATGCACTTATGTTACATATGTATGTTACTCATATGTTTCACTTGTTTTCAGACAGTAGGGGAATCACAAATGTTCTGCTTAAATACATATATTTAACACTTAGAACAAACACAAATATCCACATTGAAGTATTTGTTTCTTAAGTTTTTACGACTCCTGGTGCACAAGATAGGATCAATGCCATCTGCGGCAGGCCCATATTATATTTTTGCTTTCATAATATTAGAAGGATCTATGTTTGGAAGGAATATTTAGTTTTGCATCTAATACACACAAAAGACTTTCTTTGTTTGATAATGACAATAGAGAACATAGTAGAATAATAATAATATTTGCATCATCAACAAATTCTTATACTTTGACCTGATTCCGTGATAAGTCGCTTAAAGCACGCGTGTTACGGACATTAGACAACAGAGTAATCACAAATGGTCTATATATATTTAACACCTAGGCACAGAACAAACATAAATATCATCATACAAATATTTTTTCGGGAGCGAACCCGCGACTTTTGGCGCACATGACAAGATCACTGCCATCTGCGCCACCGGGCCCGTCGTAATACCGCCTGTCAAATACCTGTCATTCTTAGGACCAAAGTAAACTTGTACTCAAAATACTGGCATTACAAGACTAAATACAGACCTTTTATATATACGAACAAAAAAAACATGTCTTAAAATTTTGGATGTATTATGAATGGCAGATGAGGCGCTAGTTTCCCTGCTTACAAGTGAAAGAACACTGAAAACATCAGCTTACAGTCTTGCGACTGATTGCCGATAGAGAAGTAAAAAAAAATTATACATTATTAGCTATTCTCTCAGTTTTACACGCGCCAATATGAAGAAAAAAGTCTAGTCTAGTAGTCTTAGTAGCATCTTATAACACGACCTATCTCCCAGTGTAAGTCCCGATAAAATCGGTCCAGTCGTTTCTGCGATTAACTGAAAAAAACAGACGGATGGACAAATATCCTTCCTCCTCCATCCTCATGTGCATTTAGTGAAAGGCTGCTTGGAATTACAAACGGACACTTCTTATATATATATATATATTTATATCTACATACATATATATGTAACAGTTATCAAGCGAGATATATATATGTTGCCGTAATGAAACCAAAGAATTGTTAAAATTTTTAAGTCATAAGTATAAGACAATTCGACCACATCTTTTGTTGCTCTGAAAATTCAAAGAAACGACATTTAAAGTTTATTATTGTCGATTCCTCTTTCAATTAACTATTCTAATTAATTACTTATTTATTCTCACTATCGCCATATTTGCCAAACTCTACTGCTCTACCCACATGCCGTCATGTATGACATTTATCATAGAGGATATAGAGGTAGAGTAAACCTGAACTGTTTTATCCGTACACACAGCATAAAGAATTCTAATTCTTTACATATGTTTAATTTGAACGTGATTCTGTTGTCGGCGAAACAAAAGGTTTTCCAGATACCCCTGTAGGTAATTCAAGTCGAAGGCCAGGACAGGAATTGACAGGGTGTCAGGTACCCCATTCCCCGCACCTCAAGCCCTCATATCCCAGCTGGCGCGGCCGTGACAGGTGGAAAGCACAGCGGATGCAGGCATTTTATTTCTTTCACAATTGTTTTTTTTCACACAATCTGTTCTTTTACGAAGACCCTTTTGCGTATTCCTCTGTCCTGCGTTGTACATGAGTTTGACTTACAAAAAATTATGTAATATTATTCTTTGTATATTATAACATGTATTTTTATTCATCATTTTAGCCATTGGGAGTCCACTGCTATACAAAAGGCAATTGGACAAATACGTTGACATGTCATTTTATATATAAAGATATTACACAAAATATATTGCACACGATATTTTTCTACTCAAGAAAACTTTATGTTTGACTAGCTATAGCCCGCGGCTTCGGTTGCGTGAATTTCCTATGGTAACAGTACACAACAGTAACTCTTTTAGGGATGATAGGTCATTGCCCATAATTGTCACGCTGGGCAAGCGTGTTGGCAGAGCGCAGCTTTCGCGACGGGGGTGTTGCTGCCCATCCGCACCCTCTGCATTTGAGTTACACTAGTATATTATTATGTTTTATTATTTAGGTGGGTATGGGCAGCAGCCTTCCCGTCGCGAAAGGAGCCCTCTGCGATTGCCTTGCTCAGCGTGGCAATTATGGGCAAAATTCCTCCTTTATTGGTGAGGTCTATGTCCAGCTGTGGACTTCTAATGGCTTTAATTATAATGATTATATTCAAATTTAATGTACGAAATTTAGTATAAAATCTGGTTATATATAAAAAAAAGGTAATAAACGCTGCATATTTTTACCGCCCGTATAAAAGCCAATTGAACAAGAATCTTAATCTTTATCATGATATATTCTCACATTTATGGCACATCACACCCCATAAAACTACTTTTAACGACTTATACTCATTTACGAGAAATGTTATAAAACAAACGTAGAGGATGTGTTGGTATATAGCGGTTAATCTTTAGTTTAACTACACTATCTTTAAAAAAAAGCTTAGATTATCATCAACATCATCATCATCAACATATCAGCTGTCAACAGCTGGACATAGGTGAACTAAATGCGACCTGTGTCTAGCGGAATCTTAAGGTTCTTGTCAGATGGTGTTGGTTACGATGGCGCAATGGTAGTGATCCTGTCTTGTGCGCCAGGGGTCTTGTTCGATCCTCACCCAGGACAAATATTTATATGATAACATTTGTGTTATGTCTGGGTGTTAAAAATAAGTATTTAAGTATTATATTTGTGATTCCTCTGTTGTCTGACGTCCGTAACACACTAAGGACGAGCCAGGTCTATGTATGATATGTTGTGTGCATATTATTATTATTACTTATATATACACGAAAAATTATTTGTCCACCGATTAATCAATTTATTTAATTTTAATCAGTTTTAGTTAAATAAAGGTAAACTATATTTACTTGTAACAGTGCGATTATATCAAAGTCGGCCTAGCCAACAATCACAACTGATAAAAAATAGAACGGTATAGTTTATAACTAAAATCTTGGCATACCTCTCTCGCTTTCCTTACTCGCATTAGTGTTTTTATACACGCTCGTTTATTCTTGGTACTTCTAACCTAGCCGTTCTTTAATACCTTTTCTACCTGGTTAAGATATGTTCGGCTAGGTCGTCTTATACCAACTCTTCCATTCACATCCGTACTTTATATCTGTGCAGTCTTTTATATTTATCTATCCTTTCTACATGTCCAAACCATCTCAACATTCATTTCTCAATTGTTGTCACAACATCATCGTTTACACCACATTGATCTCTTATATACAGCTGAATAATATAGTTAAAAGGTATTTACTAATTGCTTATTATTTTTAATAGTATAAATAAGCTCCCTAAATTAATATATTTGTTTAGATTAGGAAGGAACGGTAAGCTGGAGTAATGCCACGTCATTATTTAACAAATGCTACAAATCTTTTGAACTTTCTCCACCCGAACGTGTGTCGTGTCGTGTGTGTGTGTGTGTGTGTGTGTCGAATGAGAAGGGCTACTAGTCCACGGAGCATTCAACCAAAATAGAAATAAATATACATTTGAAAAAATATACAACGGCTCAAAGTATCCGTCAACTCTCATTTTGGATTTACTCTCATATTTCGTCTCATAAACATTTCCTTAACAAGGTCGGAAATGGAAAAATGAGTCTTTTCTTGTTGATATATTACGAATTCAAAAGTTCCTTCGGGCGAATTGGAAGTTCTTTTTTCTTTGGAATTAGTGGCAATTTATTCTCTTTGAAGTATATTGTCGCGTTGCACTGTTGTAGATTTTTATTCTTTATCACCCGACACCAATTTTTTGCGGTGCAGGTGCGAAATGAACTGGTGGTTGAGATTGGGTGGCGTAGCTTATATTGTACCATAATTGTCCCCATTATTGAGGGATCAGGGTTATTGACCGGACTTAAAGGCCTAGTTTACCAACTCGATATTGGCAGAGCTCACAACCAAGGTAGTTAAGTGGAATTTTTAAATGGAGTGCTTGAAAGTGTAGCTTAATAGGCATCTAAGGTATGGTCTATAAGATGTAACCCCGGGAAAAGTTTGATTTACTATTTTTAACAAAAGAAACCCTGATCATATTAAAACTTGATTAATATACATATTATAATATAATACAAAGATATTAAACAATATATTCAACAGTTCTATGAATGTAATTTCGCAATGACGTAAACTCGGCACGAACCCTATTAGCCGAAAACTTATTAGAGTTGTGCCGAGTAGTTGGGGAGAGGGCAGGGTGCAATAAACAGCAGATGTCGTAATATAGAGAGGATTAACTGATTGTGGATCAGTCTCGTCTGCCAGCGACGTGCTCGTCTCTGTGTGCCTCGGTTCTCCGGTCCCTCCCGGGGTTTCGGCGAAATACGAGAGAGATTACACGCGCGTGACATTTGGACAAATTCATAGAAGTTAGTCGTGGTAATTTTTTATCAACTTAGTCATATTGTTTCGAGGTTTTTGTCGTGATTTATTATTTGTCACATATATAAAAGAACTTGTTAGGTAATCATATGAAAGATGTTGTATTCGCTACAATTTACGTAGAAGTTCATGTCATTGAATAATTTGAAAGCACAAGATACCATTCCGATTTATGGGCTAATTAACGTCATATGTTCGTACAAGTATTTTCTGTGAATACAAATTTAGCTGTAACGCCAATTCCCAGGTGGTCTATTGCGCCGCTCTTTACGTGTGGTAAATAGAGGGCGCATAAAGTTTATGCGCGGGGAAGTAGCGCGAATGTTACGGTTGCTTGAAAGCCCTGATGATAGGGCGATAAAAGTAACACGAGTCGGTGCCGCGTGATTACTCCGCCTAACCCAGTTCCGTGGCCCGCATTGTTCGACACACAGTGTCCATGATACATATCCAGGACAATTACCTATGCTCCTTATGAAATAGTGCCGCCATGAACCGCTGAGGTTATTGTTAGCGTGTTTGCGCGGCACCCGCGAGCCAATTACTCAAGGCCAGTGTGTACCGTTGTACCGCTATTGATCCCGACTTGGGACTATAATTGCAGCTCGTTGGAACCAGAATTGGCACCGAGTTTCATTTTAAAGGGGCGGTGTATACCCCTGATAGAACACTGCAGGATTGTAATCCCATTGGTATACTTTATTGCCATTCCAGTCTGACTGTGAAAAGAGACAGGGGAATTTAAAGGTTGCAAGAGTTCTTTTTAGTTAAGTCGATGCAGGTCTTTATAATGGCCGCAATTCTTGGAATTAAATGAAATATTGTTCTGAACTTCATCGCGGTTTTTACAACTGTGTATTTTTTGAAGATTCATTAAAACTTCTTGTGGATTTTTATAGCTGGCAAACAGTTGACGAAACTTTCGTAAAAAAAGTTAACTGAATTAATTTATAAAATTACAGATTATTTTTAGGTGTTGATTATTTCTATCACATCAAATCAATTTTGATATTGAAATTGATGATATTTAATTTAGGGATTATGTGCATTTTCATTATTTGGAGCAAATAAATATTTACTGAGGCCTTCTATTGTGATAATAGACAACTATATAGAAAATATAATTTTCATGATCTATTTCAAACGTGATGTTTTATAACATAATTTCTTCGTACTATTTTCAGTTCTTTGTTTGCTCCCTAATATTTGAAAATTAAGACGTTCGTTAAACTAATACAGAAAAGTATACTGTTTGTTTTTTTTGTATCATCGATTACAAGAAGGAATACAAGTGCCTCATTCATATATGGTTTATTTGGCATAAAGGACTCGATTAGCGAGTAATATTCTGCAACACGTTTTGCTGATTTATGACTTCCGTTGTATTGTAATTTGCTTCATCCTATCAATAATTGCTTACCATACATATTTGGTCACATCCAACTCACTTTATTAATAGAAATATAAGTGTAATTAGTTTTGTCTATAGTTCCGATTAATTTGTCTATAAGGATTTTTTTTCAAATAGTTTGGTACTAAATCGTAAGTTTATAGTTATCTCTCGATCGTATGAGGGCATGCGGGTGCTTCTGTCTGATCTCGCGTTCACACGAGGGAAAAGAAATGTTCTATTTAGAGATTGGAAGGGATTTTGTGAATAAAAAACTACTCTCGTGGGAAACTGTAATTACAAGTTTATTTGTTTGCTTTTTATTTCGGAGTACCTACTTGTAATATATATTTTCTTGGCTTCAAAATCACACACCAGACAATTGTATTCGGATATCTTTAAATGGCTTTCACATTTCCCTTAACAAGTAATTGCAGAATTACTTCATTCATAATTTTTATTTTTAGCCCACACTAGAGTTTATTTTCGTAATTGCTCTCAAGTAACTTTTTGAAAATGTTTCCGGAACCAGATGAAGTACACACCTATACTCTGCTTCAATGTTTTTGCAAAATGTTCAAGTAGGTATATTTCAATCTGGGTCATTAATTTAAGAATCTTATCTACAATATATTTGTAGATAAGAACAATTTAAGCATTCTTCGTTTTCAGAGTCATCGCACTTATTAATTTTGGAACGACTTCCTTATATTTAAAAAGATTATTATATTTTACTGTAAGTTTTTGTTATTTTTTGAGAACTGTTAAAGACTCCCCTATGATTGCCGTAAAATCTCCCTAATGTAGCCTGCACTCGAGCTCACCTGTTCGTGTTTAAAATCCAAATAACTGAGTGTAGTAAGGATCCAAGCAAACAGCGTTCACTCGGGATTCGTTTAGAAAGCACAAGTCTGGGCACAGCACTCGCCGCACAAACCGGCCTCGCTCACGAGGTAAACCGGCTTCAACAATGCACTAAATAATTTATTTACAAAAAAAAAAACACCAGTTGTCACTCACAATCACTGAATAGGGTCGACAATTAATTCCAACAGATGATTCAGATAGTCACTCGCGGTTCAAAAATTAATCGAACGAGTGTAAGTTAAGGTGTGCGGAGATGTGGAACGCACGAGCGACGCGAGTACCCCGTCCGAGTGCCGGCGGCAGACTAGCCGCCTAGCCGGACTGCACCGCCGAGCCGTAGGAAGACCGGTCGGGCCGGGAGCCGCAGGGCGCGGCGCGGGGCGCGGGGTGCGCCAGGGACGGGGGTGCTCTCCGCAGCTTGCCCTATAAACTTGCTTTCTGCCTGCTCTTATATCGTGAGTAGGCTGGCTTCGTGCAGTTTTGTGAAAGGCAAATTATTTGCATTCGTATCTGACTACCTGTAAGGGATACATGCGGTCGTGTTGTAATTGCAAGCGACTCTTGTCTAGCATGCTTTCGGATTGCCGTTTTAAAAGCTCGATTTCTCTGTGCATGAATGACTGTTGGGCAAGTATGGGCAGTGGGTGGAAGCGCCCACGCGGTCTGAGAGGACCTTATAGGTGAAGTGTGACGGCGCCCTCAGGTGCCCTGTGGGAGAATGCAGCGTGGGTGCCGTTGATGACGAAATATCGTCAGCTGTGTGCGGAAACAGTTCTGACCATAGTGGTCCCGTTGCGTGTGAATGAACGTGGAAAACCTGCTGCGAGATGATTCCATACAAGTACTTACGAAGTGAAATTATTTGCTTATATAGAAAGGCAGGAAAGCAACAATTAGTAGTTATGACGATTCCCATTGCCTCTGGCAATTCTGTTTTTAAAATAAATAACGGTTATTTTGTCTAATATTTTTTTTTAAATAAGCTATCAATTGGTCGTGGGTTACCAGTGGAGTAAAAAAGTATTTATTTCATTTTGTATCTTTCTTTGTTAATTGATAGATGCCAGTCATCACGATTTTATCTCTCACATACAATAATCGTCTTGACATTTGACATGATGCCGACTGTTACTCTTAGTGAAATAGTATGGGGTTTTAAGTATGGCATGATTAGAATGACGGATGTCAATGTAGTAGCGTAGCACCAGTTTATTATATTTATATTGGCGTCATAACTCGTAACGTTTACATTACAACATAGTATATAATGCATAGTATGTAATGTGAATGTAAAAGATAAAACTTCATTCGTCATCATCATTACAGCCATTGGAAGTCCATTTTACGATACCTGGTACAGTGGAAGATAATATTCTATTCCGCCGGGACCTCACGTATTTAAAAGTCATTAAAATAATTTAGTTTGACAGCTGTCATTCCAGTCAAGTTATATTTAAATGATATATTTGCTAACTATCAGACAAGTATTATAATAGCGGTTATGTTTTATACATGTCAGCTAACATATGAAAACATGTCTGTCGAAAAAACTTTTCTAGGTCATCGCCTTAGGCTCAGTTTTAAATTAGTGGGTAGCGTTTTTATATAAACACTAGCTTTGCACGCCTGACTTTGTTTACGCGGACTTCACTTTGCACCGTGTACCACCGATTCTTTCTGGGATCAGAATACAATACATGCCTATAAGCCGCAAGCAATTCCTATGCTAATGTATCAAATAGATATGCACCCATCCGTGACACGTCCGCGTCGCGTCCCGCGAGATTTTTTTCCGGGATCATAAGTTTGATGTCTTTTTGTAAGGGACAAGATATCAATAATCAAATTTTAATTTAATTTACATAAATCAAATTCTATTGTGTGTTTGTAATCTTTTCATGTTCCCCCACGTTCTAAAAGGAACCGACATGCAAAATTTCAAGTTTCTTTCCCTTATAGTTTGGGCCCTGCGTTTGTATATTAATGAGTTAGTCAGTCAGTCGGGTTCTCCTTTTAAATATACCGATCATTCTCACGGGAATAATACACATTAAATAATATAATAAAGAATAATTCACAGTACATCTCATATATTGACCTGACACCAAAATAAGTTATTTGAAGCACTTGTGTTTCAGACACTAGACAATAGAGGAATAACGAACATAATACTTAAATACATACAGTGTGAGGTACTGGCAGAGTAGAATAGTACCTCCTCCTGGACCAGGTAAGAGGCGACTAAGGTGGGAGAACCGACAGATTGTGATATATCCATCCAAAAAGGTGCAGCTCAAATGCACAGGGCGGGATGGGCAGCAGAATCCCTATCGCGAAAGCTGCGCTTTGCCATTGCCAACACGTTTGCCCAGCGCGGCAATTATGGGCAATGTTTCTGTCTTGGAGAGGTCAATGTCCAGCAAGGGCCTTCCAATGTCTGGTATGATGATAATGACATACATTTACCTATACAGAACACCTGACACAGAACAAATACAAATATCATCATATAAACATTTGTCTTGGGTGAGAGTCGAACCTACGACCTTTGGCGCACAAGATAGGATCACTACCATCTGCGCCATCGTTTGCGCCATAAATATGGGTACAAAGATTAATTTCACTCTATAGTTTCGGTAATAAAACGAATAGGAAGTTGACGTCACAGCACCGTGCCATGACTGTGTCCATGATAGAAGCAATAGAAAATATAGAGCTTGTTTAGAAATGGACCGACACAGCACATGACCGCTGTTGATTGTGATAAATTAGAATTAATCGTTGGTTAATCATAATTACGGGGCCGATTCGGGTAATGCAGCTGAGCTTGTTAGTGGAAATAAATGTACAAGATGGCTGGTTAAATTTGTTGTTGTGTACGGATTTCAACAAAATCGATTTAATCTATGCAGCGTATATTAATTTATCCCATACATTGACTTGAATCCAAGAGATGTCGCTTAAAGCATTTGTGTTAGACACCAGGTAACAGATAATATAATCATTAAGTACATATTTCATATGTAGACCCAGAACAAGCGCAAATATTTATCATGTAAATGTTTGTCATGGTTGAGGATAATTAACTAAAGATCTATAACTTTAATGTCATGTGTCAATTTTATAGAGCACACAGATGACCCACCACGTGAACCCAATTCTACCTAATTGACATATTTCTATGGTTGTGAATAACTGACTGATACCCGTTCTTTTATTTTTTAAGACCAGTCGAGCAAGCATACTGACCGCTTGATAGTAAGTGTCACCGCAGCCTATAGACGCTCGTGATATCACAAGGATATCACAAGCACGTTGTCAACCTCATGACTTGGAGATATTACATCATATTGCTCAGTGATGTTTCTGCCTCTCTCGCCCTTTAAAGCGGAACATGGCAATGTTAACACTGCTATTTGGCTGTCAAAGTAGGTGAGAGTGAGGAGCAGGTGACCTTTTGAAGATGGTCTACCGCATGTAGACATATTTACGATATCCATACAAATTATTATGATAAAAAAATCTCTTCTGCTTTTCGTTATTAGAACTTTAATTTTTTAGGATATATTGCATATTCTTTTAACAGCTTTCACTATCATAAATAAGTTTAATTAATATATATATATATATTTATTAAAATATTTACCTCAACCTAAGCTTATTTGACCACTGACCTAAATGAGGAATAAATGTTTCCCTGACACATAATTCTGCCATCAAAGTAGTTTTTATTAAAAACAAGCGTATGTACAATAAAATATAAAAATTGTTGACCTCATTGACGAATTTATATTTTAAACGACCTTGATGACCTGACGTGTCGCCTCATTGTTACGGGTGTCCAATTTGACTAATTTACATCAGTTTACAGTCAGTTTGCGTTCGATCGACCGAGCCTCGCCTAAACTTCTGCATCGTTATACATTTAGCGGATTGCGGAAACGACAAAAGGTTTCGGTTCGCTTGCGGTTAGTTACGATTTGTAAACAGTTTTGTTACTAATATATAGTTGTATGTAAACACGAACGGAATTTGAAGACAGATTTTTAAATTAATTAACGTAATTAATACGCAGTCCTAGATGACTGTATTAACTCAAAATAATATAATCATTGTTCTATTAGTCGTTGGACGTCCACTGCTGGACATAGGTGCCCCTAAGTGATCTCCGATAGGTTATCTTGTGGGTGGGCATCTTACACACCACTTGGCAGTACGTGTCTCCATTCTAGAACCTTACAGCTCCATTGACTGTCGGTATTACGTACGAAGTTTCCTGCCCACTGCCGCTTCAATTGACTGACCTGCTGGGTTATATCGCTTTGGGCTATGGTTCTGTTACGAATCTCCTCATTCCTGATCTCCGAGAACTCCGAGATTTGCCCTTACTTCCCTAAGTATTCTCATAAAACCTATTTCATAACAATCAGTAGAGTTCTATAATAAAAAAAATATACTTAAAAAAAACAGATTTCTTCGTACAACATGTTCAGGAAAGATTTGTTTCCGATTAAGCATGCGAATCATGGATCTTTAACGCGATCATTTGCGTTAACATCCAAAGGTTTACATAAAATTACAGTTTTGAGTTGTCGCAGTCTCCATCAAGGCGTGCGATTATGTTCAGAAACCAATTTAGATCTTCAATTTCACGGGCCCAATGGCGCAGATGACAATGATCCTATTTTATTAAACCTTCTTTTCTAAAGGCTTTAAAAACGCAGTTAATTTATCCCTTATTTATTTTTTGTTCGTCTTCGTTCGGTTGCCTTACGGCAAATGCTATTACAATTGCTACGTTGACATATTTTTATTTATTTTTAGTTTTACATTTTATACGTTTGCCTGTCCATTCACGCAGAAGGTACTAACAGTATCTTGTATTGATCCTATCTTGTGCACCACGGGTTCGATACCCGCCCAGGACAAATATTTATATGGTGAATATTTATGATTGTTCTATATCTGCTACTGTTGCCTAAAATCCGAGTTCTTTAATTGACTTATCACGGCGTCAGATCAATGTAAAAGATGTTGCGTAAATTTTATAACAAAAATAAATAAATTCCCAAGATTACTTCTTGTTCAGCAAGGCAGCATGTCAGCCATTGGAAGTTTACTGCTAGACATATTAGCCGCACTGAGTAAGGGTCTTGGAAATCGCAGAGCTCAGCTCTCGCGACGGAGAAGCTGCTGCTCATCCCCACCCTGTGCAATTTATCTACACCGTTTAGGATGGATATACCGCCATCTGTTATTTCTGGTACCTTAGTTGCTTGCTGACAGCTGGTACAGGGAGAGGAACTATTCTACGCCGGTACCTCATCTCATAAGTGGTACCTCATGGAAAAAAGACCAAAGGAAGCCGTGCTTTTGTCTCTTTAAACTCAATTTAACAATATTCAATTTAAATATGGATAAATCGATATATAATATTGTCAATGCAAGTATACCCCAGGCAGAGTTGTAAGTTACGAGTTCGCAGCTGAGCTGATAAGCGGATTCTGATGAATTTTGACATGTACAGACCCAGGTTTAATGGTCGGCATTAATTACGTGAGGCTCGATAGGGAGGAAGGTTTAAAAAAATTACGGCACATCATAAAGGAGTAGAGGGGAATTATTACGTGTAATTTAATCAAAGGTGGTATATATATATAAATGTATTTTAATTTAATTTTTATATGTATACGTCATTAATAGGATTTTACCAAATATTTTGTATTAATTATTAAGTAATATTAATAAGAAAAACATAAAAAATATGTCTGATTTAAAAGGGACTGAGGTTACATCTATTTCGGTATAATAAATTTGACAGAGGCAGCTGGTACTGTATTGTTCTTACAAATAAATATACGACTCTACATTGTTAATTGTAAAGGGCGGGTCTATGTAGCGGCGTCAATTGTAGTGCGGAGACTGCGTGTAGAGCGTAAAGCGGTAATTCCTCGAACGAGAGCCCTCCATCACGTATTGTTTGTGATACAGTAGAGGACGCTGCGGGAGGTGAGCGTCGACAGTTCCGCCTATTATACCCAAAACGATTTACTATTAACTGACTCTAGATTAAGCGCAATAGTTAACAGCGCCGGCTGACAAAATTGTCCGAGGTTCAATTCCCAAACCAAAAAATGTTATTTTATCTTTACCGCTATTGGTGTTTTTTTGACGATTTGGTGTTAATGTTTTCTTACATAGTATAGAATGAAACCGCTTCCGCTGTCTGTTCGCCTAGATTTAAAATACTTAGTAAGATTTTTTAACAATTTTAGCAACAGAGAAAGAGTGATTAAAGAGAGCAGTCTCTATATTGTATTACATATATATTGTAGTTCGGAAAAATTAAGAATTATCAGAGATTTGTGATGTGCTGTAGTAAAAATATTTAAAGATCGCTAAAATTAATGTAGGTACTACGGAATTGTATATCTTAAAAGATCATCTTTTGTGTATATTTAAGCCGTGTGGTACCGGCAGAGTAAAATAGTACCTCCCCCTGTACTAGATGTCGTAAGTGGCGACTGAGGTACCGGAACGTGGCGAATGACGGTATATCCATTTGAACTAGTACAGCTTATATGCAACAAGGCATAAATATGCAGCAGCATTCCAATCGTGAAACTACGCTCTGCGATGTGCCATCATGCCTGCCCTGCGCGGCAATAATAGGCAAATCCCCCCATTCTTCAGGAGGCCTATTTCCTGCCGTAGATGGTGATAAAAAATAAGGTTCATTTACCAAACTATTTATTACAGACGAACTAACCAGAACACTGTAATGAATTATGCATTTTAGCAGAAAATACGTTCTATCCTATATACACTCATTTGCAAGAAAAACGGGCACCTAAGCAATTAACCATTTCAAATGTTACTACTGGTTTGTTTGATATTTATAGGTAGTTTTATTTTCACAATTTTGTAAATTAATAAGCAAATATTTGTTTTCGTCAGTATTATTATAAAATTTTGATAAAACTTATGGGTTTTAATACTAATGTTCACTAGTAGTGTATGCTCGCTAGTGGTGCATATGCTCGTGAAGTAAAAGTTAACAAAGATTTTTGATTGTTTTTTCCTTTAATAAAGTAAAAGCTGATAAATGTTTAGTATCGAGTGTGACCCCCTCTAGCTAAAATCACAGCTTGAATTCGTCTGGGTATGCCAGCGAGGATATCCCGGAGAACTTGCTTGTGGAATACGTTCCCACTCCGCGGTAATCACATACTTCAACTCTCTGATGGTCTGCGGAGCCGGTTGTACTGATCTTACGCGTCGTTTCAGAACGTCCCAGACATGCTCTATAGGATTGAGTTCGGGACTTCGAGCTGCCAATCCAAACGACGAATGCCGACGGCTTAAGTTGCTTTTGAACATACGTTTCAAAAGCTATAATATCCGTTTCCCGATTTCTTGAAATTGCGTTATCCCCGACTCGCCCTGGGTTTTTGTAGAGTTACTTGTCTGTCTAATACTAGAGAGTATTTTAGAAGTTAGAGGAAGTGCTGCTTCTAATGTATCAAGAGGCAGGCACCCGTGTGAGCTGGAACGGCTTAAGCTGGTCACGAGAACGAACAAAGCTGTGAAGAGGAGGGTGGGTGATGTATTTGATGTAAGGGCTTTTGAGGCTGTATTCCCGCAGCGCCGGATAAGCGGAACTTGTTATGCTTGCTAGCTTACTGGTATTTTGCATGCTTGCTGGCATACTGCACGCTACTACTGGTATACTGCATACTAGCTGGTATACAGTATTTCAGCCAAGCATAAGTTCACTAATAATGTTTTTGACCGAATGAAGCGTCGGGGTAACAATATAAAAAGGGTTGATAATAGATCAACTGATACACACGTCACGTCATTTCGAATGACGCGAATAGAGATAAGAAGTAAATGAAACTTTCGTTAAAATTCGTACAAAGGATAGATTCAATTTATTCATAGATTAAAAAAACTTTAAAAAATGGTCAACTCTAAAAAGAAGAATAAAATTTATTAAAAAAAAGAGTTCCTCACTTATTATCTTGGAGTGTAACTAACAGCAAAATTACATTGTATTGTATTGTACACATATTTCCTGAACTGAAACAAACCACTACGTAGCGGTACACGAAACTCCGCTGTAATTTACTGAAAAACTAAAACGAACCTAAATCACCTCGAATCATACAAATACGGTTTTGTTTTCAGAAGTTATTTCTTCTTTAGGAGAAATCAACAAAATTGAGTTTTTTTCTTATTTTGACATCTTTATTTTATGAAGAGAAAATGGAAATGAATAGAGGCAATAAGACTTGACACACGAGGTAGAACCTCATACAAAAGGTCGTCTATATTGGTCACTCATTTCACCTCACTCTCACCAATTTCTAGCGCCAAAAAGCAATGTTCGCATTGCTGTTCCGGTCTGGAGGTTGAGAGAGACAGTAAATTTACTAGGTAATGTGGCATAACCCTCCTCAAGTCACAAGGTTATTAATAAGGCAACGTGTTATTAATATCCTTGTGAAGTCACGAGCGTCTATAGGCTGCAGTGACACTTACTAGCACACGGACTGTATGCTTGTTTGTCGACCGATGCCTTGTAGGCGTAGACCGCCTGCCGTGGCCAAAGCTCGCCTTTGGCGTGGACGCTTATGAAATCCTCATCATCATGAATGCTCATTATCATCATATCAGCTGTAGAATGGTCCAGCCTCTCTAAGATATTTCTAACAGGACCAGTTATAGCTACCGTTCAGTAGATGTCATCATACCAGCGATTGAAAGCCCACTGCTGGACATAGGCCTCTCCAAGAAAGGATGAATGTTGCCCATAATTGCCGCGCTGGGCAAGCGTATTGGCAATCGCAGAGCGCAGCTTTCTCGACAGGGATGCTGCTACATCCCCGCCCTGTGTATTTAAACTGCAATGTTTTGGATAGATATACCTCCATCTGTCGGTTCTGATACCTTAGTCCCTCTTAAGATATTTGGTACAGGCGGAGGTACTTTTTTCTCTGCCGGTACCTCACGGCACAAGGAGATATAATAAAATATTTTTCCAAAACTTTATATTGAGTTTGGGTATTGGGCGGTGCACGTCGCTTCATGAAAATCCTTTTACCTATCCTCAATTGAGACCGAGTTGCATGCATGTTTGTCGCACTGTTTTAAAACTAACAGACTTCACCTGTGCCTAAATAGTAATTTATATTCTATTAGTTATTTTCAAGCTCACAAGCTTTCGCATTGATTATTAAAAAGAACTTAAATGTTTTACGCACCCAAAAAATACTATTAAATAAAATAAACAGCAGAACAATAAAGTTACTAAACCACGTAAAAAGTAAATTGAATTTAACCCAACTTCAGAATTTTTCAATAATTACATTATTTTCTAACTTCAATATCAAGCTTTCCACGTTCGGTTTTGAATTCACTTACTCTAACTAGCAAGTTACTTATTTTTACTTCGTTGCATTCCGATTTTTTTTTCTGTTTATGTTGTACTAGCTGTGCCCGCGACTTCGTCCGCGTAGAATATTTTTTTTGGGTACCATACCTCTTTACCTTAACTTATATAAACTTTGAATGTCATGTTTATTTATATCGAATGAAAGGTCTGAAAAAGAAGTTTCAAGTTTCTAGTTCTAAAAATAGCGATACTTTCATACAACTTTTCATCCCCCTTTTCGACCCCTTACAACCCTTATTTAGAATTAAAAATTGACTATATCCTTTCTCAGGGTCTAAAAATTGTGTGCCAAAAGTCATCAAAATCGGTTGAGAGGTTTAAGCGGGAAAGCGAAACAGACAGACAGACAGAGTTACTTTCACATTTATAATATTATATATGAATAAATAATATAGTAAGGATAGGCAAGTCGTTTTATTTGCTGACTCTGAAACTATTTTAGTGTAATAGGAAATAGATGGAGTTAGAATAGACACGCCTAATATAAGGTCCGATAGCGCAGATGGTAGTGATCCTATTTTGTGTGCCAGGGGTCGTGAGTTCGATCTCCACCTAGGACAAATATTTATATGATGATCTTTGTTATTGTACTAGGTGTCGTAGGAGGCGACTAAGGTACCAGAACCGACAGATGGCACTATATCCATAGAAGCAGTATAGACGTGAAAGCGGGGAAATTATGGGCAAAAGTCCCCCTTTATTGGGGGGGCCTGTGTCCAGCAATGAACCTGTGGCTTGGCTTAAAAATATATATTAAAGTAATTTATTTTTATTCGTCTAATGTCCGTAACACAAGTGCTTTAAGCGACTTACCACGAAGTCTGGTCAATGTATGAGATGTTGAGTGAATATTATTATTATTTTAATATATGGTTTCTTCCGATTCTCCATTTAGAGTTAAACTTGCATTTTTTAATGGAGTATTAGTATAATGTCGTCTAGATGAGCAGTATTGATAGGCAAATAATAAATCGTAAGGTAATTAATATATCAGATTGCAGGGGACAAAAAACTATTAAATTATTCCTCTTTATAATATAAGTATAACTTAACAAGTCTTTTTTTCTGCTGACTTTGAAATTATTCCGACATTTTCATACATCATACTTCTGACAATTATTCCTTCTTGATAAATCACTACGTCTATTGGGAATAAAAAGTTTTGCAATTTATCAATCTAGTTCTCTGGAAACATTCTTTATTTTAATATACATTTTTCAAACAATCACTTGAACCAATTATTCAAATGACCAGTGACCTCTACAACCAATAAGTCATTAGAGAAATAGGTCAGCAAGTTACCAATGCCTTGACCACCGGCAGGCCGGGGCGGTATATTCCTTTGATTGAACTACATAAGACAATATATTTACTTTATTATATATACCTTTTATTTATTCATGAATTAATCATATATTAAACATTTATATAAGGATTTTTTTTAAACTATATTAGTTAAAAACTTGATATTCTGCACCGATGTTTCTTTTATAACGAGCTCAAATAAAGTAGTGAAAATTCACCCCCTAAGGCAAATTTACTATGAACTTTGCTGTTTTTAAGTCATTCGTAAAATATTTTTTTAATTAAACACATATTTTTTTATAAATTTATTTTTTGTGAGTTCAAGAGAGTACAAAGTTAGTATGAAGTTCCCAGATTTTCAGTTATTTCAATACAATATTATGTGTTTATATATAAAAGGAGAAGTTAACTGAATGTCAGTCATATCAACGTACGGCCTAAACTATAGGGTCATAAAAAAAGTAAAGTATTACATAACTATATAACATCACGCTTGGACTAATAACAGCGGAGCATAAACAGTACTAGGTTTGTTTTACAACTTATCGCGGGTGAAATCGCGGTACACTGCGAGTTTGTACATTAAAAATAATCCAAAATTATTTACACTAATATATTGACATTAGGTGTTTGCTCCTAACTGAAGCGATAAATATGCACACGGACAAGTTGTCCTAAATAATTATCTAATTTGATATTTCTAATCTAGTATCGTATTTGTGTTATGTTAACAAATATAAGTTAAGGAAAACAAATATACGGAGGTTCGCTTCCGTGCTATCGACCGTTAAGGTGATGTGGTCGATCGATTAGATACCGATTTTACGGTGAAATGTAAATAAAATTGCTGCTAAGTGAGTTTGTAATAATGTGTGCTAGTCAGGCGCCGGCTGAGAAATTATCTATGTGATAGCGCACCGTTCAACGACTGGTCGGAGTGTATGGTCCGGCCATCTTTGATTTTTCGATATTCTTAATACAAACATACATACATCATACGTCCAATCGGGGTAGACAAAGACTATGGTTCTCCACTTGCTACGATCTTGGGAAAACTCTCCCGCTTCCCTTACTCGCATTAGTCCTTTCATACACGCTCGATTTATATTGGTACTTCTGACTTGACTTTTTTTTTAAACTCTTCTACCTGGTTAAGATATGTTTGCCTAGGTTCCCATTCGCTTCCGCTCTATATTTGTGCAGTTATTCTACTTTCACCTATCCTTTCTACATATCCAAACCATGTCAACATTCCTTTCTCTATTGTTGTCACAACATCATCTTTTACACTACATTGATCTCATAACACTATTTTTTAATCTATCTCTCAAACTCACATCATACACATTTCAATAACATTTATTCTACTCGCGTGCTTCTTCTATATTTATATTTCTAGATTAGTATCTCTATATACATAATATAGCAGTGTTTGCATTGATCCGGTTTGAAGGGTGAGAGAGGCAGTGAAATTTCTGGGTAAATGTGACATTGTTTACTAGTGATATCATTGTGATGACACAAGTGTCTATAGGCTGCGGTCACCTTATCATCAATCAGACCGTATGCTGACTCCATCACACCAAAAAAAGAACAATCTACTGCACGTGTGTATGTCATTGAACTCCTAAACCGATCAGAATTTATTTTTTTGTAAGCGTTTTGGTGGAGCCCTGGATGGTTTAGATTCACAAATCAGCGAGGCAGATGGCGCTGCAGTCGGTATCTAGGTTATTTATCTATATTGCAAGTAAACGGCTGCAACGATTTTATGAATTTTTGTGAATGCATTGAAGTGGGGACCTAGATGATTTAGATTAACAAATCGGGTCGGCGCTACAGTCGGCATCAAGGTTGTCCATCAGGAAAACGTCTGTCGGGTCCGCTAGTTTATTGTAAATCACGGGTGTTTATGTTCCTAACTTCGATGGATTTCTATGATTTTTTCCGTGCATTTGGTAGGTATAAATAATTCGTAAAGTGAATTTCATTCCGCTTGGTAATTAGGGTGCGCCCTAACCAGATATGTTTATGGTTGGAGTTTTTTTTCGATATCGTCAGTACCTGTGTCTGTTCTAAATATACTTTATTTTTGTTCAGCTACTAATATTGAAAAATGTATCTACATATTATCCTGAACTGAAAAAATATTATTGTGAGATTTATTTAAACACTTTCCGTGAAAGATTTACAAATAAAGTTAATAGGCAGGTAAAAGTTGATAAAAATCAGTTCGTTATGGTAGCGTAACAAACAGACAGACAAATCATAATGAGAATTTTTAGTAAAATAGCTTAACACATACAACAATAGCGTAAAAATATGAAACCGGTAAAAAATACATTTAGAAAATATTTCTATTTATAAACGAATGCTAAGTCTCATAATACTGATCTAACAGTATAATAAGAAGTTCAAAATAATGTTACATTTACTGTTTATTCAACGTTTACGGTTTTATGTACAACGTTTTTTCAGAGGGATACAGATATTTGATAAAACCCAACACAATATCTTTGTTTTGTTTAAGAGTAAAATATCTTCTAAAATCATCATATCAGCCAACTGTTGGTCATAGGCCTCTCCAAGTTCAGGGGACCTTAGCCCATAATTCACGATGACGATGTTGCAGCCCATCCCCGCCCTGGATGGATATACCGCCACCTGTCGGCCCTGGTACCTCATTCGCCTCTTACGACACCTGTTACAGAGCGAGTTACTATTTTACCTCGCCGGTACCATATGGCGTTTCTTAAAATATATCATTGAATTAGGTTTAACTTAAACTAATCCGACGACTATAATAGAAAGTTTATAGCTCAAACATATTCTTTATTTTTTTTATATAATCAAAAAGTGCAAAAACATTTATGGTGTAGACCATAAATATTTTTTTGTTCACTTTTTGATTATACACAGATGGCGGTATTTTTATACGAAATTATTTAGCCTGTATGCAACAGACCCTGGGGTGGGCAGCTGCACCCCTGTTGCAATTACGGTTACGTTGGCGCAGATGGTAGCGATCCTATCTTGTGCGCCAAGGGTTGCGAGTTCAAACCCGACCCAAGGCTGTGTTTTGCGTTAAACATATATTTAAGGGTTGTATTTGTTATTCCTCTATTGTCCGATGTCCGAAAATGCTTTAAGCTACTTTTGCAGTCAGGATGTAGACGTTATTTTTTGTTTTATTATTCTAGCCGTGGGGTACCGGTAGAGTAGAATAGTACCTCCTCCTTCACCAGGTTTCGTAAGAGGCGACTAAGGTACTATAATCGACCGGTATAGACGTCCGTAACAGTATAGCTCAAATACACCGGACAGAGATGCGTAGCAGCATCCTAGTCGCGAAGCTACGCTCTACGATTGCCAACACGCTTGTCCAGCGCAGCAATATGGGCAGAACTCCCCACTTTGGGGAGGCCTATGTCCAGCAGTAGACTTCTAATGGTTAATATGATGATTATTTGATTAGTGCGATTAACAAGCAAACTTCCTTTCTGTCGGAGAGTACAATTTGCAGAAGTAGACATCAAACAAAAATGTTAATAGAGTCCTTTATCGCACCATTGAGTGGAGCGAACTATGTCTGCCCAATTTCATTACAGTTTAACGCCCGATAAGATAGTGGCACCAATATGCTTAATCTCGTAGTGAGCGAGGAATGTGATGGATCGTAGCAAGTGTCGGATAGTGTTAGTTGTTAGTTGGACGTGCGCGATGAATGAGTGCACCAAGGTGGTGCAACAACTATGCAAGGCGCGCGCAAATTTTAGCGCAGGAATTTAATTCCGGACCAGGGCATAAATCTTTGATGTTCAAATCAGAGCAATTGGATGAATTCTTTTAGAGCGGGAGACGGAGAGGTTCACGTTTGAGTTCTGAGTAAGAATTTCCAATATGAAAATTTAAATTCGCCGCCCCGAGAGTGGAAAGTCGAGGTGGGTAGTTTTGGGAGAAATTGCGACGGTGGCCGGAGTATTGCGCTTTACACAAATCTCGGGGAATATTCCATTGTATTTATTATTTTAAGTGAACTGTACAGCGCAGTACGGTCTGCAGAAAAGTTATGCAACTCTAGCCGGCGCTACTTACATGAGTTTTGTAAATTACTTGTGATCATGGGTCTGTATTTGAATTGGATTTTGAGTATTTATTATACCAGTCATTGAAAGTTCATTGCTGGACAGGCAACTCCAAAAAAAGAGGGTATGTTGCCTATAATTGCCGCCCTGGGCAAGCGTGTCGGCAATAGCAATGCGTAGCACTCACGATGGGTACGCTGCTGCCCATCAGCCGCCATATGCATTTGAGTTGCACAGTGCTGAATGGATATACCTCCAAATGGCGGTTCTGATACCTTAGTCGCCTCTTACGACACATGGTACGGGGGGAGGAGGGGGGGAGGTACTATTCTATTCGGCCGGTACCTCACGGCGAGGAAAATTGTAATAGTAGTTTGAGTATAATTATTGTAGAATAGTACTTCTCTTTATACCGTAGTAGTATAGTTCCGTAAGTGACAGATGGCGGTATATCCATCCGAACAACACAGCTTAACTGCTACAGGGCGGGGATAGGCAGTATAATCCTCGTTGCGAAGTTGCGCCCTGCGATTGCTTCTACGCTTACCGAGCGTGGCAATTATAGGCATAAACCTACCTGTTTTAGGGAGGCCTTTGTCCAGGAGTGGATTAATTTTGGCTGATATGATGATAGATTTATGTGGTTCCCTAATTCTATAAGGTGCCGATAGAAAAGATTAGAGAAGGTAGTACTATAACATTGGGAAACAGCATTTACAAACTAAGATACTATGTGCGATTGTGACCGAATTTGCTCAGTGTGGCAAATATAGGGAAAAACCACAAAATGTTTTAGGAAGATCGTGTTCATCGATGGAAGTCTAGCAGTTGATATGAATGAACGCACCTTAATTATTTTCTAAAACAAAAGCCATATCAGATGTATAATATTTGCCAGAGTAACAGCAACTTTTAAAATACGCCGGTTCAAACAAAAATATAAAGATTAAAATGATATATTTTATGTTCAATTTTCCGTTATACCATAATTATTTACTAAAAAAATTCACACTACGAGTATATCTTATACATTGGTCTGACACTGAGATAAGTCGCTTAAAGCACTTGTGTCACATCAGATAACAGAGGGATCACAAATATAACATTTTAACACCTAAACACAGATAGATCTCATACAAAGTTTGTCTCCATTAGTATCTCTCTCTCACCTATTTCTACCGCCGTATAGAAGTAGGTAATTAAGGCGACATAGTATTTTTCAATCGCAAGGTCGAGCGTCTATTGACTGCTATGACGCTTACTATCACGCGGACTGTATGCTTGTTTGTCGGCCTGGACTATAAAAAATAACAATAACAAAGGACACCACGTTATTAGATCATCAGATTGTAATAAAAATTATATAAAGTTTATTTCTTACGATTTACGATTATTTCTTGTTATCTGTTTTATGAACCATTTAAACATCTTCATATCAGATGTAAGCCATTAGAAGTCCACTGCTGGACATAGGCCTCCCCAAGTAAGAGGATTTCTTCCCATAATTGCCGCGCTAGGTAAGCGTGTTTGTAATCGCAGAGCGCAGCCTTCACGGTGGGAATGCTGCCCATCCCCGACCTGTTCATTTGAGCTGCACTGCTTTGAATGGATATTCTGCCAATTGTCGGTTCTGGTACCTCAGTCGCCTGTTACGACATCTAGTACAGGATGAAGTACTATTCCACTCTGCCTGTACCATGTGGTCATGGCCAGTTAATCAATATAAAATATCAGCGGTCCCGATGGTGCAGATAGTAGTGATCCTAACTTGTGAGCCAGGGGAGGGTTTGATTCCCACCCTGAGCAAATATTTATTTGATGATATTTGTGTTTGTTTTGTGTCTGGGGGTTAAATTTAACTGGTATATTTGTGATTCTATTGTTGTCTGACGTTTATAACGCAAGTGTTCTAGGTGTTTTACCACGGAGTCAGGGCGATGTATGAGATGTTGTGGGTATTTATTTATTATTATCTTACCGCAGGACTGCGCTGGATGGAAAACCGGTGATATTCGAAATCGAGTCGTTGGTCCAGTAGTGGACGTCCTATGGCTGATATGATTTTGATAATGGTAATACTATAGACATAATATACTTACTCTCTAAAACAAACGCTCTTAAACTCACGTACGTGAAAATCAGAAAATCTCAAGTTCTATAAAATCTGCCAATAATGCTCTCCACTAAGAGGGACTAAGGAAAACGCCATTCGCTAACACGGTATAAATCGTCGAGTCACCATGCCGTGTCGTGTCGCTAGCACGTCAGCGCAGCCGGCCCCGGCCGTCGGCGTCCGGCGACGGGCGGCGGCGGACGGCGCGCGAATTGATTCGCCGGACGCGACCACTCGGCAAAAACGCGACAAGTTTTATTTCATCGCCATTTCTCACTGTTTTCCCCACTTGGAACGTAACCGCAAAAAATCTAGTGTATTTTCGTGCCGTCTTCACTTAACAGATAAGTGGTCGAATTATTTTATGGAGCCGATTTCGGTGAACCTTTTTTGTCAGTCTACATTTGTGTTAAAGTTGTACTTTCGAGTGATTTTATGGATTTTCAATTGAATACTTAAAAACCTCTGATTCTATGCAATATCTTTCGAGTGAGTTAGACCTCATAAAAAATATCGTCTGTATTGGTACCTAAATCGCACCTATTTCTACAGACAAATAGCAGTTTTCGTATATGTTCCGGTCTGAAGGGTGGGAGAAGCAGAGAATTTACATGGTAATGTGGTATAATAACCTCAAGTAACAAGATAGGCAACGCTAGTGATATCCCTGTGATATTACGAGCGTCTATAGGCTGTAATGACGCTTACTATCACGCGAACTGTATGTTTGTTTATCAACCTGGTCTAATAAGAAAAATATAGAAACACGTGCGTTAGTATACTTGTAAAGAAATAATATTTCTTTAATTTTGAATTATGCCGCGCTTACTACATTACCAATGACATTGACAACTGACAAGCGCTAGAGTCTGATGTCAATGGTCAGTTAAGAGGTTATGAAAAAAATAGCATTGTATTAGATTATTGTGATTTGTTAATTAAAATAGATAAATAAGAATAATTGGTGGAAGAATAGACTTTAATTGTCGTTTCTTCGTTTTCAGGTAAAGTTATAATAATAGGGTAGTTAAATAAGTTATCGTATTTGTAAGAAACTAACGAAATAAATCTTCGTATTCAGAAGCAACGCATAAGTTTATTTTTAACCTAAAATTGAAGGATAATCGATATATACTTTGTTGCAACAAATAAAAAATAGTTAACGGTTTAATAAAAACATTAGTAACAATATTGAAAGATTACGAATTTATATCGAATGACTAATGACTTTTCGTATAACACAGATTTGTAAGTAGCTTGCGTAGACGATTATCTTTACAATTCTTATTATAAATATACACATTAAAGTAACAATTTCACTCAACTTTTTATACATTGACCTGACTCCGAGATGAGACGCTTAAAGCACTTGCGTTATGGATATCAGACCACAGAGGATACACTTTTATATTTACTTAAATGTATATTAAACACATTAAAAGACACAAATATTCATCATATGAATGTTTTCAATGGGTGGGGATCGAACCCACGACCTTAGGAAAACAGGAACATCGTCATCGGACCTGTCGAAGACTATTTAAATCAAAGCCAGGCTGACTTGATTTCCACTAGCCATCCTTTAGTCTGCAAATAGTCATAAACTCTCCCACTACAGTATATTGACGCCAAGTACTTACGTAGAACAAGCTAGGATATTATATTTTTATTTTACGGGCACTCATGTCGTAATAAAGATTGTTGAGTTGAGTGTCTGGAGCGGGGGCGCGGGCGGGGCGGGGGCGCGGGCAGGGGTCGGATCAAACAGATCGTTTTCAGAGCCAACTCTGGGAGGGAACTCGAGCAACTTGTCATGGTTTTGCCATTGTGCGCGTGTGTTGGGGCGCGTGTGCTACTGTACCCAAACATTGCCGCAGGCCCGCCGGTACAAGACCTCTTACCTTTCGACGTATCGCTGCTCTACAAACACATTTAACATACGTTTTCGTCGCATATTTGTAGATCTCTCAAACTTATCCTTTTAACGATTCAACATCTGCGGTTAATATAAAACGCAGCTTAATCTGTTGGAATAAACTGAACGTGAACGAAATTAAAGTCAAAAGATAGGCGTCAGTTAAGATATAATCTTCTATCCAAGTGTCACATTCCTCAACCAACGGCTACTAACTAATTTTAGACACTCGCGGGACGTTAGATTGAATGTTCTTTTACGATAGACGTGATCTTAATGAAGAAGTTGACTTCTCGAATGCTGTGAGAGTAAAAAATTTGGGTTTGTTATAATGGTAATAAGCCGTATAATCGCTTCCGTCACAAAGGTACAACTTATGTCGTCATAAATGATTAGGAGTCAACGACCTCGGGGCCGGCGGTCGGCGTCTAATCTCGCTGTTTATAAATATTAGTGCACCGTGTTTACGTGAGCATCACTAAATCACAGAGCGAGCGGGGGCGGGGCGGCGGGCAGCGGGGGCGCGGCGCTGGGAGCGGGGGCGCACGCGACACGTGGACTTGTGATTAAAATTTGAGGCTTTAGCCAACGGTGAGAGCTTGTTCAATGGTTTAAGATCTAATTTCGTCCCTCTTGAGCACTAAGACGTATGTGGAATACTTTCATCTTACCGGATCATTACGCAATATTTGCATTAAGAGACGTAACAATACGGTACATTAACGAAATAAAGTGGTAATTTGATAGAGTGGAAATTATAGTTTGTAATATTAATATTAATTCAATTGTTTTAAAAATATCGTATCGGTATCTATCGATTTTGGTACCTTAGTCGCCTCTTATAACACCTGGTACAGAGGCAAATACTATTCTAGTCTGCCTGTATTAGAATACTGGTATGCATTACACTAATATTATAAAGAGGAAAGATTTGTATTTTTGTACGTTTGAAATGAATAAACTCAAAAACTACTAAACCGATTGCAATAATTTTTTCACCATTAGAAAGCTGCATTATTCAAAAATTACATAGGCTATATAATATCATGCTAGGTCTTATAGTTATGGAGCAGTAACAGAAAATGTTTAAAAAACGGGGGAAAAGTATCGTTTCTGAGGCCTTCCGTGGCGTGCCCTGTGCATATAAGTAGTTGAAGTTATACAAAAATGCTCTATGGTAGAATTGTTCATCTTAACATTATCTTTAAAAAAGTCCGCAAGAGCATATGTCTTCCTTTTATAGTTTACCCATAACAATCGTTTTAATGATTTAGATGTTTGCTCCACAGTAATGTATATACGGGATTTCGAAGTAAATGGTTATAACTAAAGGTACACGCGCCGACGTTTTTAAAGCGTGTTGTCGTTACATTTAAGTAACGACAACAATGGAAATTTCTCACAAAAAATACTTCAACTTGGAGATGGAAAACTACCATCGCCAGTTGCAAATAGCTCCCAAGTATCGTTGGACAATAAATTGGCTCAAACTTATAACAGTCTAGATGTTCTTATAGACACAATCTATAGTGTCGCCAAGAAACGACTCCGTAAATGACATAAACAGAATGATTATGGCAAAAGTACCAGGTGATTTCAAATGTTACAAATCTATTGACACTGTGTGCAACATCGAAGATGCAGTACACTACCCACAAGAGTTTTTAAATTCCCTCAACCCAGCCGGCTTGCCTCCCCACGAACTAAAATTAAAAGGAGGTACTCCTATCATGCTTTTGAGAAATTTAAGCCCTCCCAATATGTGCAATGGCACAAGACTTTTGATAAGGGAATTACGAGACAATGTGATTGTAGCAACAATCATCACTGGGCCCGCGGCCGGACAGCTCGCTCACATACCGCGAATCCCGATGATTCCGACGGATTTACCTATATCCTTTAAAAGGTTACAGTTTCCTGTGAAGACATCATCTGCCCTTACGATAAATAAATCACAGGGACAAACTTTTTCGATTGTTGGCGTCGAACTAAGAAAAGAGTGCTTTTCTCAGGGGCAGTTCATATGTTGCCCTTCCTCGAGTAGGATCTCCTAAAAATCAATATGTTTTGTTAGCACCTACAAATACCAATGCAAACATACAGTGAAGCCTTAAAGTAAAATGTAAATATTACGATAATTTGATCAAACACAAAAAACAAAGAACTTTAACAAAACAAAAAAACAATTTAAAAACAAACTTTTACCTCAACCAAAACAAACAACAACAAAATAGGTAGGTACCTATTTAATAAGAAAATAATTAATTAAATAAATGAAATAAATAAATGAAATCCGGAAAAATATTTTCAAAAGGTAAATACTTCCTAAATAAAAAAAACTGAGAATAAATATAAATAAAACGTAAAACTATGTAAAAAATCTTAAGTCCCCCCGTGTGAAGCCGGGACGGACCGCTAGTTTAGTCATAAATACCATATACGTTTTCATTCAACGCTATTCTTTAGGTGGAAATCTGTTCATCAACACAGCATTCTTAGTAATAGGTAAGAGCTATACTTTTTGTGCAGCCCTACAGAATCGCAGGGCTCCGTGTATCCAGTTTGAGAAGACCACAGCTTACAAATGAGCTGTCACTCAAGTTTACATCCAATTTCACCGCCAATCAAATCCCATCTCGACACACGTCACACGAAATGAAAAACACAACTAAAGATCAGTGATGTAACTTGTTCTAAATGAGTATCAACATTTAAAAAAATCCGACATTTTCATTTAGGATTTTTATTTTATTTTATTTACAAACTAAACAAATCATTGTGTGAGTAAAAATATTTATTCAATCTAGACCTTGTTGGAATATTTATATAAACACTAGTTTTGAATACTATCTAGCACGTATTTAATAGATTTAAAACAGAGCAAATTATGAATGACACGGACACTCATTCGCGACTGACTGCGCGAGTACCTACATATACTATTATTATTACTTTTATTATATATATATTAAAGATATTAGACACAAACTCATAATAATTCGTATATTCTAACAGACCTTGTATTTCTTAATCAAAATTAAAATACGTTTATATATTATATATACGTATATTAATAAGTTTACTTCAATAAAGTGTAGTATAAGTCTCAGCGAACAATATACTGATATACCTACGGGTTCATAAGACTCTCAAAAGTAAGAATTCAGCAGGTTCATTATGCGTACCAGAAAAAAACATCAAGAAAAACTGGTTGTGATAAATCAAATGAAAATATTCTTTTTAGTAAAAAAGTCCCATTACAAGCACTTTCAAATCGTCAAAAATATTAAATAGATCAATTTTTATTCATATACTGATGACCCTGATGACCCGACGGGATCATAAGAGTCAGCTAACATTTAAATTAGGCCTACATTATACTAGTCTGCCTGCACAATAGAAATAAGCTTAATCTTACAGTATGTTTTTGGATTATAATTGTGGTCTACCAGCTTATTGTGCTACCTCCCTCTGAACCAAGTATGGTCAGATGCAACGGAGGTACCGGAACCGTCAGATGGTGGTATGAATCTTTCGTACAGAAACATGTTTTAGGATTTAGGATTCACACATCTCATACATTGACCTGACTCCAAGTTAAGTCGCTTAAATCAACCACATCCAGATGTAGAACAAACACAAATATCATGATATAACTATTTGTTTATCCATCCTATATAGTGTAGCTGAAATGCATCAAAAGCCGTGGGGTACCGGATGAGTAGAATAGTACCTCCTTCTGTTCCAGATGACGATATATCCATCCGAAACAGCACATCTTAAATAATAAAGGGTGGGGATGGGCAGCAGCATCCTCGTCACGAAGTTGTGCTCTGTGATTGCCACCACGCCTGCCCAGCGTGGAAATCATGGGCAAAAATCAAAAATCTTGGGGAGATCGATGTCCAACAGTGGACTTTCTATGGCAGATGATTATGATGATGAAATGAAACAAGGCGGTGATTAGCAATAGCAATCTTCGCGAAACAATATGCCTGCCTATGTTCTTCAGGAAACGTTCTAGAATTGGTATGATGATGCTGATATAGGATGATAAGTCAAAAACTACGCCCCTGATAAAGATATAGAAACATAACATGTTCCGTGGGACTATCTGATGGCCCATTAATAGCCGAAGTGGGTCAATATGTTAAACAGGACGTTTTGTTCCGAGCACCGATATTTCCCGACCAATTAATCTCGAAGCAAGAAAACACGAGGGTTTCTTTGTTCTCGATTTAAAACGACGATGCTAATGGAAACATTCTTCATCAATTTAACGTAAATTCGGGCTTGTTCTTTGTGAGAATAGAGGATGGTTCTTTTTGCAACTATATTAGCTAAGTACACGGTGTGAAGTCAAGCTTGATCGGGGCCTATAAAAGGCAGGGCCAGTACGAGTAGTGCTTTGCTTCCTTGTGACAGATACCATTATTCAGTAATTGCTGCCTCTCTCTGACTATTAACTCGGAAAACAGTAGAAACACCCGTTCAGACCTCTCGTAAAGAGCATGTAGAAATAACATCCAGGATAAATGTTTCGCAAATGTGTGTCGACGATTAAGATGATTACAATAAAATCAAACAAATCAATCAATATAAGTGACGGGCCCGATGGTGCAGAAGGTAGTGACCGGTCTTGCGCGCCAAAGGTCCATGGGTTTGATCCCCACACAGGGGATATTTATAGGATGATTTTTATGTTTGTTCTGTGTCTAGGTGTTAAATATATGTATTTAAGTAGTATATTTGTGATTTCGGTGTTATCGGGTATCAGGTCAATGTTTGGTTAAATGGCAGTGTAACCATCCAAAACAGTGTAGATCAAATGCACAGGGCGGGGATGAAGAGCATCCTAATCGTGAAAGCTACGCTCTGCAATTGCCAACACGCTTGCCCAGTGCGGCAGTTATTGGCAAAATTCCCCTTTTCTTGGGGAGGCCTATGTCCAGCAGTGGACTTCCAATGACTGATATGATTGTATAACTTAATTATGACATAATGTTTACATAAAAACAAGAAAAGAAAATTTATTGTAAAAAAGTTGTCTAAATCGAATTTTACACATTTCCAATAGAAATTATAATCGAGATAAAAGGATTTCTTTAAGATTTGAAAAATATTTAATATTATATTTTAGATTATAGCCTTCTTAGCCATGATGTTACTGTTCTGAAAAATGTAGTCAGCATATACTTTCTTATTGTTAAGGTATCCACATAACAATTAACGGACAGATAGACAAACTTGTCCATTTATAATAATAATAATTTGCATACTGGTTAATAAGTCGATTTTATTTACTGATGGATTGCATGCTGTTGTATTATTGAAACATTAGCTCGATTAATTACGTTTTGTTATCATTTATACCATGTTTTGTGCCAATAAAATGTGTATTCTTATTTTAATATATCAATAATATTTCGAAATATTTGGACAAAATAAAATAGTGAGCGAGCATATATGATGATCTAATAAGTAACTTAAAATTTTAATTTAAGAGAAAGATATAATGTAATATCCAAAGTTAGACCCAAGTAAGTAAATACAGGATTAAATAACGTATTCAGCTGGAGAGTTAATGCTAGTAAAATCGTAATCTAAGATATTTTTTCAACTAGTAACTTTAATCGCTCTGCCCTATACATTATATCCATCCAAAGGTTGCCTGAAAAGATCGCTTCGGGATAAGGCTGCCAATTGTCTTATAAATTGTAAACTCTTGTTTTCTTATTATGTTATGTATTGTGGACATTAAAGTGTTTTAGTATTTTTATTATATTGTATATTTACTTATATCTCCCTATTCACTAGGGTAAAAAAAAACACGCGGACTTTCGGCCAAGAGTTGACTGCATTACGTAAGAGGCAAAACTGACTTTTCTGACTTTTATACAAGTGTTTAAATAACTGCCTTCTGTAATATAACGTAACTTTGTGTTATAATGTAACTTGAACCTCAGGGAAACATTTAACTTAAAGGGAATCAGTTTATCTCAAGTTGTTAACAAGACAGGATTCCCCAACTCCCTTTCCAAACATTATCTGTTTTGATACCATCAATATATAGTTATTTGTGACTTGACATTGACTGCTATAGTTAGCTGATCTATTTCAAGATAATATACTTAAACCATTACTCAAGCAGTTACCATACATTACTTGCTATTAGACGGCGGCGGGAAACGCAAGAGATCTCATTATTGTGATCGCCAATACCCACGGGAGATCTAAACAAACAGCTGTGTGTGTGTCAGTATTGATTATTACATACACATAACACTCCCTATGCCACGGGTGAGTATTACTAGAATTGTTGGAACTACCAAATAATATTGATTATGTTTAGGACTGTAGGGGAAGTTGCATGTTCGAGTTTCACTTGAAGCTTGAGATAGGTTGATTATTATTAATAAATATTATATATAAATTATCATCTTCATATGAAATACCTTCTGAAAAAGGGGAGGTATCTGTCTATAATTGCTCTTGCACAATCTCTCCTTTTACCTATATTGGACTATGCGGATGTGTGTTATCTAGATCTCACTGAAGCCTAGTTCGAGAATCTTGAGCATCTTCAAAATTTTTGTATCAGATTCATATTCGGTTTACGCAAATATGATCATGTATCTAAATTTCGCAACCAGCTCAAATGGCTTCCTATTCGACTTCGCAGGAATACTCATATTCTTTCTTTACTATATAAAGTATTGTTCATTCCTTCCTCCCCTAATTACTTAAAAAATCGTTTTTAGGTGACAGCCACGAAAGATCTCTGCGATCATCAGAGAATTTACTATTTAAGATGCCGGTTTATTCCACAATATTTTACAGGAAATCCTTCACAGTTCAAACTGTTCGGTTGTGGAATGCGCTTCCTTTGTCGATCAGACGCGCGCAATCACTGCCGATTTTTCTGAGAATGGTAGAGGAGTACTACCTATCATTGTAGTTGTTGCTTGCATATTATTCGTTTTATATTCTTCTCTTTATTTTAATATTATTATTATTTTTTGTGTTTTCCGTGTGTGTGTGTGGGTTTGTGTGTGTGTGTGGTAGATGTTTTCCTTTATATATGTTGATTGTTTGTATTTATACATTGGTTTAATTTATTATGTACCTCAAACTGCCTTATTATTGTTGTATTTCTCTTCTGTCCAAAGGTTGCCTGGAAGAGATTGCTCTATGCGATAAGGCCGCCTATTGTACTGTACTGTTGTATGTTCTTCTATGTTATTTGAACGTGTCTCTTATGGTATGTACAATAAAGAATATTATTATTATTATAATTCAATCAAATCTTTCGCGACGGGGATGCTGCTGCCCTTTCCCACCTTGTGCATTTGCGCTACATTGCTTCGGATGGTTGTACTACCATCTGTCGGTTCCGGTTCCTCACTCATCTCTCACGACATCTACTACAAAGTAAGCTAATATTTTACACTGGCGGTACCGCACGGCATTTTTTAAAAATAAGTACAGACAAAGCTTTTAATAATCCTTCATAAAGAATTACTCCGCTGTTTCAATATATCCGTTTAAACATATTTGCGGGCATTTGTCGTATTGCCGCGGCGACACTCAAACATGCATCAAGATGTCGCCGACGAAATCTCGTGTTACGTTGTCAGAAGCGCGTCGCGGACATCAACATCGTTATAGATATTTCGAGGCGTTAATAAGTGCATCGGACGAGGGGGATGGGGTCGGACGGGGGAGGGGAGGTAAAGGAAGGGAGGACTATATTTAGGGAATGCAATCGTACGATCAAAAATAGCCGATGTGTCGCGCCGCCACGCTCTGTTGCTTATGATTCACTAGTCTACTAGCAGCGTGAGAATGGCTTAAGATCAATTCGGAATTTGTATGTTTGTGTCTACTTTGACGGGCCTACGCCAAGGGTCGTGGGTTCGATACCCCTATCCAAAATAAATCAAAGTCAAATATGTCTTTATTTAAAATGGCCTATTATAGCCACTTTCAAATTTAAACGACAAGAAGACTTATAGAGATTTAGTTACTACAATTTTAGATAATTGACAGATGACCCTAACAAACTCATGGTGTTATAAGAGTCAATAAAAAAAATGTTATTTAGATGCTACTTTCAATACTAGTCTGTCGGCACCGAGCGGGTCTTACAGCTAAGTGTAATGTAGGTTAATTACGCGAGCCTCCAGAAAAGATCCTGCATGAGAAACTGATGGCGATAAGGACTTCAATAACACTGTGAAGAAAAACAGATGGTGATCATTTATGTAATTAACACGTGTCATCATCATCATCATACCAGCCATTAAAAGTCCACATAGGCCTTTCCAAGAACGAGGGTTTGTTGCCCATAATTGCCGCGCTGGGCAGGCGTGTTGGCAATCGCAGAGCGCAGCCTTCGCAAGGGTGAAGCTGCCGCCCGTCCCCAACCTGTACAATTGAACGAACTTTTGCATGCATGGAGCATGGATATCCGCCATCTGTCGGTTCCGTTACCGGTTTGGTTTATTTAACTTCTTATATTTTGTTATTCAACGTTTCGGTTACTTTTCGGCAACCGTTAAATCTTGAGAACGGTGATGGTAAGTTATAAAAATAGTTATTTTATAACGTATACATGTTAAAAAATATTAAACGAATTGCTAAGAGTATTTTTATCTCATCTATCAATGGAATCTACTTGAACGTGTTACGCTGTTGGCACGTACATGAATAACAATGATTTGGAAGCGTACGCTTTACTGCAACGACTAAATGGGTCAACGCACAACAACTCTGTTTTCTAAAATAGCTGTTTTATTGTAAGGTTTGCATGTTTGAAGACTCTCATTTCCCCACATTTTTTTGGTAAATTCAAACAAACGATTCACGAATGAAATTCCATTTCTAAATGGAGCATTTACAAGGTGCATATGTAGGTGTACTCTATGAGTGATTGTGTCGTTTGTACAGCACACATGCAAGCTTATATTTAAAATGTCACATTTTTCCATTTTCAGGTGATGACATGACGTCGCTTTATTTTCCCCACCACGCATGAACGTGTCGCATATTTTTCAACTGTCGAATTCACTCTCTCGGAAACTGAAAAATATTAATTTCAGTATTTCCGATACACATCACGGATTTAGTGTGGAAGCGTGCCGTAGAATAACTGAAATACGCAGGGGGGCTCCCCCCTTGACTTTCCTTCAAAGAGCCAATCTCGCAACAAGCAGTGTACTTAACATCTAAAGTGAATTAACAGTCAGTATAATCGTTCGATAAATGATTTCCAATGTAGGAAATGTGGATAGAGACGCCCCTTATAGATGATACGAACGTTTCAATAACTCGGTGGACTGTGAGCCCTTCATTGTCGGTTTAATATGGCCATAAAGTTTAAGTATGATTCGTACAAAGACATTAAGATGTTGCCGACAGTGAAACTACGATCATCGGCTATGAATGCGTAGACGGGATCGTCCCCTCATTACATTCAAGATGTGTTTTATTAGAGTGGCTTTTTTAAGATATAAAAGATAATTTCTTTTCGTGTTCCTTTAAGTTTCTCGATTTTCTCTCAGATTTTATTTGGCTGTGGAATACATATTTTTTTATTTATTTATCGATTCTTTAACATTTGCCAATTCATCAGGCAAAATATAATACAAATATTTTTGCTCTATGTGTAGCAAAAATTACAGGAGAATATCATTCTATTGATGACGAAGTTTGCATATAATGTACTTCAAAAGAAAATTCCATCAGTAAAACAAGATAAAAAACTTAAAAAGACAGTAAAGCAAAACGTTTTTTAAGTATAAGTTCGTATGGATATGTTTGTTACGCTTTCACGCGAATATGGCTTCACGAATTCCAATAAAATTTGATAGAGATTTAAATTATAGCCTGAAATTATACAAAAGTTTTAAATTTTACTTTATCCGAGAAAATTTTTGTTTGTCGACATGATTTTTTCTGTGCATGTGTTCAGGGTTCAAGTATAATAGTGAAACCTGACAATTTGATTATTACTGTTCAGAAGATAAAGAACGATACAGAATCCGGAATTTTAGTAATGTTTATTATAATGTTATGTTTGTGGCTGCAAGTGAATTCATAGCGAGCTATAAAGCTTTCAGCCAACTCGTATAGTCGGGACATACTAGTGGGGCTGCACGCAATCACCCAACTCTAGTCCGTTTTATTCTTATCCTCACTAAAACTAATCGCAATAAAGCACTAAAACAAGTTCGCGTTGCTGTGTTCCAGTTTGAGGAGTAAGAGCGGCATTTAAATTACGAGAAAATGTGCTATAGGGCACCGGAAAAGTAGAATACTACCGCCCCCTGTACCAGACGTCGTAAAGGCGACTGAGGTACCGAAATCACCGCGGTATATCCACCTGCAGGGGATGGACAGCACCATTCCTGTCACGAAGCTGCACTCTGCGATTGCCACCACGCTTGCCAAGCGCGGCTATTATAGGCTAATTCCCCCTTTCTTGAAGAGGCTTATGGCCAGCAGTAACAATCTTAGGCTGCTATGTTGATGATGAATGCGCGATAATATCATTAAGTCACAAGGTTTTCAACGCGCTGGTGATATCCTTGTGATATAACGAGCGTCTAAAGGCTGCGGTTATGCTAATACTCCGGATATTAAGTCACGTCCTACTTTCATGTAATTCTATCACAAAGTTGTAAAGTTTAATGTTTCGCTAGTTATATTCAATGGTTGTAAATAAGTCTTATTGGCATTATTGTATTAATGGAGCCGATAGCGCAGAGGTGGTGATCCTATATTGACCACCAAAGGACATACGGTTGATCCTCACTCAGGATAAACCTTTATAATGAATAGCAGTGCCCGCGACTTAGTCCGCGTAGAATAGTGACTTTGGGGGGTATAGTATCCTTTTCCCCGTTTTTGCAACATTTCTCACTGACGCTTCGCTCCTTTTGGCCTCAGCGTAATGTTATATAGCCTAAAACCTTCCTCTATAAATGGACTATCCAACAAAAAAAGAATTATTCAAATCGGACCAGTAGATCACGAGATGAGCGCGTTTAAATAAACAAACAAATGAACTCTTCCGCTTTATAATATTAGTATAGGTTTTTAGTAATATAATCCATATTTTACGGTAACAATGATAAGAATGAAGTACAAAAAAAGAAACTATTCGCCATTAGCTGAGAATTTATCCTCATGCCTTGAACCTAAATAGTTGCGTATAGCTCCTCTACAAATACAAGTACTAGGTTTTTCATCAGAAGAGAGAATAGGCTTTTTAATGGTCGGAACGCGCACGGTATTGGAGGCATCAATTGGCTACAGTTACCGCTTACCATCAGGCGGGCTGGATGTGTGTTCACAAAGAAAATCAGCTGTACAGAACGTAGTGGAAATCAATTAATCAAGTTGAACTTATATTCTCCCTTTTAAAAAAATGCTGTCTTTTCATTAAAAACGTGCATCTTATTAAAAAAAAGCGTTCACACATACTAACAAAATTTACTTGTGAAAACTCGCATTTTTATACAACATTATTTGTATACAACATTAAAATATCGTTGTTTATCTTACAAATAATATAGTAAGATCACTTAATTTTTCGAGTCTGTTTATATTCAGACGTAAACTAATATTTTCTCATGTTTATTTACTAAACTAAATTATCTTAACAACGGAATATATGCATAATGGATATGTAAGCAAACGAACGTAGCTGGTTCATTGCAAACGATGTTGTAATCACGTGTGGGCACTATAGGCATATCTGCAAAATTTGGAGCACCTATGCAGGTCGCAGTTGCGACACACGGCGCACAGACCTCATCCTTATTCCGACGACATAAACGTCACATTCACCTCATAATAATTACTGTATGAGCGTGAGACAAGTACTCGCCGGCAGTACAAATATTTCACAAGATTTACGCCGGCTATTTCTGTTGGCTGGTCATTCATAACATAAAACATGATGCCGGCAAACTTAGTTCGTAACGAAAACATTGAGGCGAACAAGGTAAACGCGCAAGCACAATGCGACACGGGACAATAGGCTCAGTTCGTCGATAGGGTGGGCAGTGTTACTTAATCAACGGACTGTAGCCAGAGGAAATTACATTAGAACGCGTAATAAGATAAAAGTGAACAGTTTTGCTAGACTTAACGTAATGAAAGATACTCGGAAATACGCTTCCGACAAACAGACAAAAGGCAGAATGTAAGGTGCGGTCGGGACTAGATTGGATGACAAATGGATTACAGAACGAGCGAACGTAATGTAGGCTGCCGAGTTGTTGGCTTTATCGGTGTTGGGCTCCTTGTTGGGTAACGCGATATGTTACTCATGTTATTATTAAAGTTGTGTGCACAAAGTGAACTGGACCGTAATATTCAGGCGTACGATTTAATTTACATTGAAATGATCTGCTGCTTGCTCGGCACTTCGTAATTGCACCTCGAAGTAAATGAGTGGACAATCCAGAGGTGGACGGAAAAATGCAATTTTCTTTAAAATAATTCGTACTGGCTCTTGAGCGGAATAAGTTTCTTGAGAAATGACACCTCGTTAAGGAGTTGCATCTTTAAAAAACGAAGGGAATCTCGAGTGCCAACATCTGCGCGGCGTCTCGCTGTGATTGGGTGCTAAACATCGGACGGTTTGCGGCGTGTTTATATTATCATCACACGTCGCGTGTTCCCGTGTGCTTTGCACTCGTGCTGCAATATTTCATGTTCATGGACAAACATCGGGACATGTTGGCACGCACATACATCTCTGTTAACACGATGCCCTAGATTTTATTTTCATTTTATTTCTACTTGTTAACGTTTATCACTCATCCGTTATACTTTGTCTGTATCGTGTATGGATAAATGTATTCCTTATTGTACAGTAAGTAATAGATCATCATATCAGCCCCAAGATTTTCACTACTGGACTTTCTCTCCAAGTAGTCTTCAATAGAATCGTTTGCGGCCTACGTCCAGTGCAATCCTGCGGTTTTAGTCAGATCGTTTGTCCATATTGTGGATGGACGTCCTACGCTGTGCTTGCTGGTACGTCGTCTCTAATATCTCCTTACGACTCCATCTTTCATCAGTTCTGCATGAAGCAACAGATCAACCTGCAGGAATCTGTCAAATTTTGAACTCAGTAGCTCGGGTTTATAGATTCATATTAATTGCGAAGTTATGACATATATTTGGGAAGGCTATACAAACTCAGTACTTAAACTCGAAAGTCGTTGAGCAGAGGCACTTCCACGTGGTCTATCCTATTTACTATTTTAGGCAACTCAAAGTGGTTCGCAGAACTGATACACCGAAAAGTTCTGGAATATAGATCAAAGCTATATTTGGAAAGGACACAGGAGGTGGACGGATCTATTAGAAGTGCGCTGGAAGCAGGCCGTTCATGATAACCAGCTTCCTAAGGCATTTTATTGGGTATCTTAGAATCACTTGGAGATATCTACTGATATTAAGATGACGACACCAGATGAGGTTTTACAATCTTCAACAAATGCTTATCGCCTAAAATAAACTCTTCCATTACTGCTTTGGATAAAGATGTAAATACTTTTTGACTTGGAGGCGTACCTATTAAGAAATTTAATTTATAAATTAACACAATCCTAACAAAGAATATGCCAATCAAATAAAGCAAAATACTATTAACGATTTAAATGCTTTCAGTAAACTGGTAGACCGATTGTGCAAACAGCTCTCGGATACAAATTAAATATTGCGCTGGGAGTGAATTCAAATTATTGATCGAAAGTTGTTATTTAAGTTTACAACCATTAGTTGAGCAAATAAGCAGCTTAAAATTAGTCTTGATATCATCGGTTAAAATCAATAAATAAATCATAAATAAATTCCTACTGCATCTCGTACATTGATTTGATTCCGTGTTAAGACATCAGACAACAGAGGAATCACAAATATCCTTCTTAAATACATACATTTAACATCCATACCTGGGTGGGGTTCGAACCCACGACCTTTGGCGCACAATACAGGATCACTACCATCTGCGCCATCGAGCCCGTAAATAAAGTATAAATCTATTTCTATTAAGACGAGTGGACATACATTTACTTCGTCTTGCTAGCATTAGTGACCAATCTTTAATCGTGAGATCATTTTGCTAGAATATCAAGTTAAGTCTTGTAACACGCGGCCAGTGTTTGATTAAATTTTTACCCGCAGCTATATATACACTATCCTATTCTTTACACATCTATCTTTCCATTCGTGTATACATCGTTTTATTATCCTTATGATATGTTTTATCGGGATTGAAAGTATCCTACATACGTCCTCTTGTGTGAAAATGTATCCAATATATGTGTCTATGCGACACATCTTTGCGATTTTATGACAGTATCAGCAAGTACATCCGTGATCATTCTCCTATTATCGAGAACTTTTTTTCCACACAACAACTCATAGATTGACTCTGATAAGTCGCTAACGAACTTGTGATCAGACGACAGAGGAATCGCAAATATAATACTTAAATTCGACAGACAGACATGAATGAGATGAACAGACGAGTATTCATCTCATTCATGTTTGTCCTTAATGAGGACCGAACCAGCGATCTCTGTCTCAAGGAGTTCTACCGAACGCGCCATTGCTTACTAGTGTCACGTCAGTAGATCAACTGTCGAACACGCGCGCCATGGTGCCTCGTCAGGCGCCTGCCTCCGTCGAAATTTGCAGATAATCATCTTCGGCGATATCGAAGTATGTCAGTGCCGTATAAGGGACTTTCACCGGACGGACGATAGAGAGCATACGACTTGTAAACAACTTTCTTCGGAATAAGGATCGTAAGGTCTTGTCATATTTGTAAAGATATTTCTGTGGGCATTCATCTGGGGACACTCTTTAATACTTACTATGTTTTCTATAACCATCTGTTTTCCACCCATGTGGTTTCTATTACCATCGGAATACAAAAATAAAATATAGCTTATTATTTATTAACTTTTCAATAGTAAAATATTTTTTAATATCTATCGAGTTAATAATAGTTGATATTCTGATGGAATATGATTTATATTTTAGATTAGATTTCCAACAAATTCGTATAAGTAACATACCAAAGTGATTTTTTATATGATAATACGAGTGGATTCTATAAAGAACCTATCAATGCAACAAAAACTAAACATGTTTAAAAAGATCAATGTAACCGTGAAATTAATATCTTTTTTACCGTGTCGCTGTTAAAATGTTTTTTATGTTGTTAATATAATTAGGCAATGTAATCAATATAAGCAGGTAACTAAATGTACATACATTAGGATAAAATTTTGTGCTTAGTCGTTTTTAAAATTTGTATTGTGTAATAAGTAAGTACCAGATAAAAATGTTATTGGGATATGCTGTTTGTTTGGTTACCCTGGTCAACTTCGTTGTTTGTGCAAAATAGATTTTCATAAATATTATATTTTTAAACATGAGCGAAGTAATTCCTATTTGGTTTTTAATTAAACGTTTCGCCTTTCATTACTTCTTCCGCGGTTAATACTGAATTACGCATTTTGCTAGTACTGTCTTTAATTTCATTAATAATAATATAGATATTGTTGTTAATAGGTAATGACCAAGAATGTACTTGAAAGCCTTTATTACATACTAACTGTGCCCGCGATATACATACCTTTTTTAATTTAATTTATATAAACTTTGAATGTTATATTTATTTATATATACGAACCAATAGCCTAAATAGTAAGTTTTAAGCTTCTAGCTCTTACAATAGCGATACTTCCATACAACTTTTCACCTCCCCTTTCGACCCCTTGCAACTCTTCTGATGAATTAAAAAAGTATCCTATGTCCATTCTAAGGCTTTAGACTATCTGCGTAAAAAATATAAGATGCAGTCACGCTATTACGCGAACTGTATGCTTGTTTGTCGACCTGGTCTAATAAACAATATATGTATAATTAATTATTCTATCGTGCCAGTTGCTGTTAAAACATCTGGAGTATGGAATAAAGAAGGAAACTGTTTTATAAAAGTATTAGGAAGGCATTTAGTGGACCGGGGATTGGACTACCGCTCCGGGGCTTTTCTGATGCAGAGGATCTCGCTTGCTGTGCAGCATGGAAATGCTGCAAGCATTCTGGGAACCTTTGGGTTGGACATGTCTCTCTAATGGAATGTATATATTTTAAATTAATAAATGGTATGTATAATATATGTATATTAGAAGTTAGCATTACTAATAAGCTGGTGTGATTATTTTAGCTGCACGTGTGTTAGAAGACGGTGTAGAAAGTGATCAGGAAATATCTAGTGTATCCTCAAATTGCCAAAGGTTTTGCCGAGTGTCAATGATCGAGAGCGCTCCAAGTTCCTATATAAAATAACTTTCCTGTGTAAACAGGAGAGTAGATGTGTCAAGGTGGGTTCAGCACACAAGAGCGACTTGTCTCTCGACGAACAGAGACGACGTTTTCCCTCTTATTTTATTATATTCAACTCGTTGCTTGATGAGATTCTTTCATGTCTCTTCTACAATCTTATTTAAGTTCTATATTTACAAGGAATTTGACAATGAACATTAAAAACAACATTGGTCCGCAATTGATGGACATTTAATAGACAACGATAAAGTTTGGAATGATTCGCATATATAGAAATCTCTCCTGTAGTCTGTCGTAAGAGGCGACTAAGGTACCAGAACTGTCAGATGGCAGTATATCCATCCAAAACAGAGCAGCAACAGTGCACTGTAAAATGCACAGGGCGGGGATGGATAGCAGCATTCCCGTAGTGAAAGCTACGCTCTGTGATTGCCAACACGCTTGCTCAGCACGTTAGTTATAGGCAAAAAACCCCTTCAATTGGAGAGGCTTTTGTCTGGCAATGGACTTCTAATTACTAGTATGATGAATAATTTGTAGAGTACTTACATTACGTACTTTACATTTCCTTAGTAATTTTATATTATCTCCAAAGCTTACTATAGCGTTAGAGATCATGTCAACTAAAAACGACAACTGCTTTAACCATAAGCTTAATACAATGGTTTGTTTCCGCAACTACTACATAGGTGGTATTGACAAAACCTTTATCCACCACTACAAGTATTTCGTACAGGTTCTTTTCTGGTGGGTCACGTAATGAATCTGCAGTATACTTTGTCTTAAGACTCGCCTGGTGCCGGCAGATCCCTTGGGTCATCAGGGTCGTTTGTATTTTATATAAATATGCATGTAATCACTTCCTTATAGGAAATATTAATGTTATTATTATTACCTATTTTATTAACGATATAAAAGTGCTTGTAATGGGCCCACTTAAATAAAGTATATTTGATTTTGACTTTGACTTTATATTTTGTATACAGGAAAACACAGTCTAGAATAGGTTACTTATTATGGGATAGATTCTGTCTGCAGCTTGATGGTGAAGCAATGGGCTCGCCCGTTTCTCCCATTGTCGCCGACATATTTATGGAGTACTTGATAGAGAGGGCTTTGAGCATATTCCCTGTTACCCCGAAATATGTAAGCGGTATGTAGATGATACATTCACTAGTATACCATTGGACCAAGTACCCATATTACTTGAACATCTTATCTTCATTCATTCTAATAAACAATTTAAAATTGCTTTTAAATAAAAGTTCATGGTCCTTATCATATCAGCCATTGGAAGTCTACTGATGGACATAGGCCTCATCAGAAAAGAGAATCCCTCTTTTCTGACCTTAATTGCCGCACTGGGCAAGCGTGTTGGCAATCGCAAATTTCAGCGTTCACGACGGGGATGCTGCTGACCATCTCCGCCCTGTGTTATACTTTATCGGATGGATTTACCGCCATCTGGCGTTTCTGGTATGTCTTAGTCGCCTCTTTCGATATCTGATACAAGAAGAGGTACTATTCTACTCTGGTAGTACCTCACGGCTAAAATAAAAGTTAGAAGCTAACAATAGAATACAATTCTTATATGTCTAAATTATCAGGAATCTTGACCTTCGAAGGTCACCTTTCAGCTTCCAATTTCACCCAGCAAGTTTTCCCTTTTAAGGCCTCCAGGCCTATGTCTTGCATTGGACTTCTAATGGCTGATAGGATGGTGAAGTGTTTAATATGCTTAACATATTTATATCTTTAAATATAAAAAATGGTTTCACGATGTAAGTTTGGTCTAAACTTCTAAAGTAAACCTTAATTATTTTTTGCTTACAGTGTAATCAAATATAAGAGATAGGATACATATCAAATTATAGTAGCATTTAAAAAAAAAATTGTTAGCCACCTATTAAGCGTCACTGCAGCCTACAGATGCTTGTAATATCACAGGATTATCACTTACGGCATGCCTATTTTATGCCTTGAAGGTATTATACAACATTACCCATTAAATTCACTGCCTCTCACTCTTCAGACCAAAACACAGCATTACGTACACTGTTATACACTATATACATATAAATGTAGTTAAGACTGGTATACTTAACATACATTTTTGCTATCATTAAATTAAAATTGTGTCGTGTTTCGGGCGAGACCTAAATGTATTTACAATTGTGTATTCTAAGGAAACTTGAACCGATTTTTTTCCATAAATGTATAACTTAGAACTCGCTGCTATAATATATACTTTCATATTCCTGGTCTGAAGTCTAAATTCAAACGACAAGTAAATAGAGCTCAACTCGCGCAAAAACTGAGGAGTGTTTGCTCAAAGCGCGACGCATGGCGCGGACACGCAAAGGTCGAAGGTCACCGTCAGCCTCGAATCGCAAACTCAACTAGGAATGTTTACCCAGGAGAGCCATATACTATATTGACAACTCACTCCACAAATCCCCGTGTTTTTGTGCACCTACTTTCTACCTAGTATCGTAATAGGCGACTAAGCTACTAGAATTTTTAGTTTTATTGCACACTAACTGAAACTGAAACACTGAACTAGCAGCTTTATTGCATAGGGCGGGGATGGGCAGCAACATTTTCATCCTGAAGCTAAGCAATTACCACCACGCTTACTATTCTACTCTGCTGGTACCAAACGGCAATCATACCTTATTCTAGTGTCCATATGAGTGTTAATAACAAAATATAAAAACGGTCAAGCTAATATATAGAACTAATTAGCGGCCTGTCTCGGCTTCGCACGGGAAGACATAAATAGGCACAGATATTTAAGTTATAAGCATGCTAATTAAAACGACCATGAATCACTAAATTAGAAAAAGAAATTATGCTCATCTGAAAGCCTCCCTGTACACTACGTTGGCTGTGGTATTTGTAGGTGGCAACGAAGCGTATTGATTTTTAGGAGATCCTACTCGAGTAAGTGCCACATACAATTGCTTTCATCGAGTTAGTTACTCGATACGCTTCGTGGCGGCCGCCGCTGGCATTAGTTTTATTTTAATTACATGATATCTTTTGAATGGAATGTCCGATTTCAATAATTCAGTAACATTAAGTATTAAGACAGTCTTTAATATTTAATATTTATTTGGATAAAAAATTATAAATGGTATGGATAACACGGTATGATTCTGGTCGGAATTTCTATCAATTTGTTAAATTTAAAAAAGTAGTTATAGTGACGTAACTACAATAGTTCGATATATAGTCTCCCAAAGTTTTTCGTAGATATTGATTTATTCTATTACACTGTCAAACAATTTTTGTCCTATCATTAATATTTTTCGCAGCGTATGCGATGAAAGACATTTTATGGCTAATTTTTTTACACCTTTGGTTGGTTTTAATAGTAATTTCTAAAGTAATCTAGTATTAAATATAGCCTATGTTACTCAATGATAATGTAGCTTTCTAATAATAAAGAATTATTAAAATCGGTCTAGTACTTTTTCAGTTTATTCGCTACATACAAAAAACAAATCTTCCCTCTTTAAAATGTTAGGGTAGATTATAAAACATACTATATTTTTTATGTAATATACTCTTACTTTTATATACATTTATCAATAACCTGTAAATTATGGAATTAAAAATAGATACTTTAATATTATTTATAGGTAAAGACAGTCCAATATTATTACTAAAAAATATTGTTTATATAGAAAATAATCTCTTGGTAACTCAGGCCCAATCCCAGCAATTCTCGGTTCACATTTGCGCATCGCCAAACTAGAACGAGCAGGCTGGACAAAAAAAGCGTTATGCACAGAGCAAGCCCTCTCTCTGCTCATATTGTGGCACAGCGGAGCTCTCACAAATTATTCAGTGCGTACGGCGGCACGCCGCCAAATGGAAATCAATGGAGTAAAAATAGTTAGAATAGCTACCGGTCATGGCCACCCGACCCCGTAGACAAGAGGTAGATCTCATAAAAAGGTAGTCTGCAATACCTCAATGTCATCTATTTCTACCGCAGCAGTGTTCGCATCACATATTACATTTCAAAGGGTGAGAGAGGCAGTGAAATTACTGGGAAATGCTACATAATATTTTCAAGTCACAAAGTTGGCAACGCGTTTTAGTGAAAATGTGAAGATCTTAATTTGGCATAAACATGGATAGTTACATAAATAAAATGATTAGTATCCTTTGAAGCTTAATGAAGCCAGAGCCAGGAGACACCTCTCTTCTTGAAAAATAATCTGTGTACGCGTACGCGTTTGTGTGTGTATGATAGATATATGACGATCGTCTATATGATGTGACAATGCCGACGCTTACTATCTCGCGGATTGTATGCTTGTTTGTCGATTTGGTGTAATATAAAAAAACACAAGCGGCGTCTTGTGCGCGGTGCAACTCAGGAATACGTTACGTAACCAATGACCGAGCGCTCACAACAAGCCTTTCATTCCGTCTGTTTGAAAGATACCCTTTTTATTGTCTTTATTCTTTTTCCGTTCGGAAGCCCCTTCAAAGGATTGCGGTGCATTAGATTTGGCTTTGAAGTTCGACACACAAATACCTGACGCAACGTGTTCTCGTTTTTGTCGATGTTACGCCCCAGCAGGTTTCCTGGTGCTTGGAACTTTTCTCCTGTGTCCGGGATTTGTGTAAATCCTATGGAGCGGTGCCGTCCCCGATCTTAAAGTTGAAAACAAGGAGGTCTTAAAATTCGAGTGTGAAAGTTTGTTGTTGTGGCGGTATACATTACAGATTACTGATCCCGTAAGTAGGTGCAGCGCGGGAACTTGCAACGAGTTCTAAGTTATTGAAAGTTTTATTTATAAACTAACAGTGCCCGTGAAATTGTCGGAAATAATGACTTTGGGGGGTATAAGATCTTTTCTCGATGAATGGACAATTCAAAACAGAAATATTTTTTAAATCTGACCAGCGGTTTCTGAGATTAGCGCGTTTAAACAAACAAGCAAATTCTTCATCTTTATAATATTAGTATATATTTGACAAACATTATGTACATTGAGAAGTTTTATAAATAGAAATGGCGCTGACATGTCAGCACGAAAAAGAACACTAGCAACCAACTGTAGTGCAATCACCCGGAATAAAAAAGATGCGGATTGAGTTTCGCCTGACACTAGACAATCATTTCAAAATAATACTATCTTTAAAATTATGTAGCTTGGTTTATGTTATCAATTGTAATTAACATTTAGTAAAATGGGCGCGGAATTTTAGTGCGTTTCATGGAAATTAGGACAAAGGTGGAAAAGCTGATAGATATTGTAATTGTTCCCTAACGCGATTAATTTGATGTAATTCGATACCGCGCACTATCTGTTCCAGGTGGGAGAGGGCATGGGATGGGGGAGTTATACCTCTATCATTTAATAGACCTCCTTTGTTTAGGCCGCGGTAGCTAACATAACAAGGGGCGATAGCTGTTTAAATGTAAATTCTATCGTCAATTATTTTATTCTATTTGCAATTGTAGAGACGAATTTACGCATTGTTGTCTTTAAAAGTGCAAGACGAATGCCAGACTAGACATTATTGTTCTTTATTATCAGACAGGTCAACAAATAGGTATACTGTCCGCGTGATATCACTAGGATATCACTAACCACACTACTGGTCGTGAGGTACGAGCGGAGTACCTCCCCATGTACCAGGTGTCATAAAAAGTGATTGAGGTACCAAAACCAAGAAATGGCGGTATATCCGTGATAGTGTAACTTAATTGCACATGACGGGGATGGGTAGCAGTTTCCCCTTTGCGGATATATGTGTGTATATACATACTTGTTTGTAGTGTGTAGTGTGAGGATCTATATATGCATTTATGCATTTATATTAAAACCTTCAATTTGCAATAGCGTTAGAAATAAATATTTATTATTTTTTAGTACATTAGATAGAAATAGAAGGTAAATACTTTATTAGAAAAAGGTCTATAAATATCATTTGCATATAACTAAACCATGACTCTTATTTATTAAGACACAGAAAGAAGTTACTTATAATATACCCATGCTTAATGTTTACAAGTTACCCGCCACAATCCCTTCGACGATATCGGGGAAGCTCCGCTATGTCGTGCACAGCGTATTTGACAGAGGAAAGTAAGTCCAATGACGCGACATAAGACAGAGGTCCGGTGCATAAGAGAGAATGCGGCATGATCACTTGCAACTACTGAAAGTATGGATTTAAATTTTTGGACAATTTAACTCCGATGAGTTGTAAATACTAAATAAAAATCACTTTTTTTAATACAGATTTCACCTAGTTGATTTTCTCTTTAAAAATCGTGTGAAAATAGTAAAATACTGTAATAGGCACCTATTATACTATTTATAATTACTTGATGAACTTAGACGAAATTTATATTCGGGTGTCTGTAGGTCGTTCATCGTTTCAGAAGAGTCGCTTGTTCCCAGTATAAAAACGATATCATCGAGTAGCGCTTAACATTTGAAATAAAACATTTATCATTATACTTTTCTATTATACGATGATCACGCATTTATTTTAATTTACATTATTTTATAATGTTAGCTACTTTTGACAACACTCACATCATCACAGCAGGTGCAAATTGTCCACTGCTGAACACAAACCTCTCCAAGCGTAGTGGCAATTGCAGAGCGTAGCTTCGCAATGGAAATACTGCTGCGTCACCACCCTATTGCATTCATGCAACACAACTTCGAGTGGATATAACGCCATCTGTCGGTTCCCATACCTACTATTTACTATTCTATTCTACACCGGTACCACACGGCCTTCTACAATACAATACAGTAAAGCTGTATAGTGCTATTGTCAAAACTCTATGTATGTGTATCGCCTAAATGAACAGTATATCGCAACACGCTCGCTCGAATTTATCGCGCTCGGTCTCCATCAGTTACCCAATATCCGTGTATAATCCTCGTTACAAAATTGGGCAATAAAAGGGGAGATAACCAGGCTATGTTTAACGCTGAACTACCCTATAAAGCGACTGAATTAAGGAGCCTGTAATATCATTTGAGAGCGCCGCACACAAGCTTTGCTATCGTAGCGTTGATTTGATCTCCTTCTAATTTATATGAATAAAATTGTTGTTGTGTTTGTCCTTGACTAACCTTGAACCTAACCCAGGTTTGTACGGGGTTGCAGTTTGTATGGAAAAATGGTAGAAGGGTATTAGAATTTGCACGGTAAGGGCGGCCGTACACGGACTACTCGAGCAGTTAGCGGCTGAGCGAAATACACGGACCGCTCGAGCGGTCGGCGTCGACTGCTTGAGCTGTCGGTTGTTGACTGCTCGAGCTACGCTACCCAACTGCTCGAGCAGTTGATTTTCTACCACAGTCGAGTCATGGATTCTGACGAGGAAGCACTGCTTTTGCTGCTTCTGCTCAGGCGGAGACGATGGCGGCGACGTCAAAAGAGAAAATTTTGGGTTCATCCAATTTTGCAATTAAGAGAACAACATGGACAATTCCATCATTTGTTTATGGAACTTAGAAGCGATGAAGAAAAATTTTTCAACTATTTTAGAATGTCAATGTCTTTGTTTGATGAATTGTATAATATACTAACGTCTCAAATTCAACGTGAAGATACAATTATGAGGAGAAGTATCCAACCTGAAGAAAGACTAGCAGTAACATTTAATTGCACTTATAAGCGCATCACTATCGCACACGCCCTCCATGTTCAAAAAACAGTCGGCAAATGAGACGAGACAAACAAACGCCACGAGGGCGCAAAGAGCGGGGGGGGGGGGGGGGGGGGGGGGGGGTGGCGGCTGCCCTCGCGCGGTCAACGGCTCGGGCAGTCGGTGTATGCCTCGCAACCGCTCGCGAGCGGTCGACGGCACGATGGAATTTCATCATGCAGTTGACGGCTTGAAGCGGTCGCGACTGCTCGAGCAGTCGTGTGTACGGCAGCGAATGAATGACTATAGTTCACCGCGCGGTCGCGGCTTTAAGCGGTCGGTCTCAACTGCCGTGTACGGCCTCTCAGTCCGTGTACGGCCGCCCTAAAGTGATCAACGGGATGACTTTTCTCCATGTACTCGGGCGAAGTCGGTCGGATAGTTTTGAAGTAATGAAGTTTGCTGTCGTCTCATAATATATATTTATGAATATTGAATTACTGGTTTTGTGGAAATTTAATTTAAAATTTGGCCGTGAGTTACCGGCAGAGTAGAATAGTACCTCTCGAGCTGTCGTAAAAGGCGATTAAAGTACCGTAACTGAAAGCTGGTGATATATCATACTCAAAACAGCGTAGTTCAAATAAACTGCAGGATGGGCATCAACATTCCGGTTACGAAGCCACAAACTGTATGATAATTATAAAAACTCCTTTTTCTTGGATATGGTCCATGTCCAACTGGCGGTATATCCATCCAAAACAGCACAATTTAAATACTACAGGGCGGGAATGAGCGGCAGCACCCTTATCACGAAGATTTGCTCTGCGATTATTACTACGACAGCCTAGCGCGGCAATTATAGGTAAAAATCCCCCTACCTTAGGGAGGCTTATGTTCAACAGTGGGTTTTCTATAGCTGATATGATGATAATGATATAAAATGAATTTCAATTCAATTTCCCGTCAGCTGGCCACTAGAGCTAATATCAAATAATACAGTGCAAAGTCCAGAATATTGCGTAGTAAACAGAAGACAATTGAGGCAATGGCGCAGGAATGCGGCGGCGTCATCTTCGCTCGCCCACCAATTGACACAATTGCACTTACTTAGACAGTAAATCACTCATAGGCGACGGCTGAGGACTCCAGTTACGTGGAAACATGCCGCAGATTGTGTTTAAGTGATAATTTTATTGCTATCGCAATGTTAAATGGATACTGCCTTGTTGGTCTTGTTATGGCAACGAATTCGTGTAAGGGAGTTCTTAACGGTGAAATTGTGACATTGAAGGAATGCGATTGTGTCAGGTTTAAGGAACACATTAATTATTGGCGGATCTGGGTATTTATGCTAGTTTTAATTGGGCAATGAATATCCTTAATCTGGGATTAAGCAAATGTATGTTGTGTTTAGTATGAACTTGTTATCGTGGTTCACTCGGCGCGTGCGCTCCAGCGCAATATTCAGCTTGCTTTTCAGTATTTTTATTAGATCAGGTCGACAATTAAGCCTACATTCTGCGTGATAGTAAGCGTCACTGCACTACCTATAATTGATTTAGTTATTTGTTTACGAAAGTCAATTTTACACATTTCATATATTGACTCCGTGGTAAGTTGCTTGTAGCACTTGTGTTTCGGACATCAAATAGTGCAGAAATTACAAATATAATTCTTAAATACATATTTTTAACACTTAGAAACACAAATATCGTTATGCAAATAATTGTCCTGGGTGGAGATCAAACCCACTACCCTTGGCACATAAGATAGGGACACTATCATTTGCGCCATCGGGCCCGTAATATCATAAGAATACCACTAGCGCGTTTCCAACCTTGTGGTTTGAAGATGTTATGTCACAGCATCCAGTAAATGGTACTGTGTTATTTAATAGGACTGATAAGGAAATAAAAAACATCACCAATTTTACTGATCAAAATCCTGTTGCAAAAGCTGCGCTTTGCCATTGGCAACATGCTTGGCCAAGTCAACAATCACAGGCAAATTCTCCCTTTCTTGAAGGCCTATGTCCAGCAGTGGATTTCCAAAGGCTGATATGATGATAATGATGATGATGATGATGTATCAGCTGCTTTGTATGTTACAATTTCAAGGCTGAACGGTAAACAACTTCTAATGATTTTTTGCATTTAAATTGCTTGAGCTCTGGAGTAGAAATTTTTTTCTTTTAATTTGCGTTATAATTCCGTAGTTACATAGTTTCAAGGTATAAAATACAGAGAAACTTAAGCGTCAGGTAAAAGTCACGTGCGAGATTCTTGTTGCATATAAACCAAGCTCAAATTAGGGCTAAGAAAGATGTTCCAATAGCTCTGAAAGTGGTATTTGACGCATAAATCGGCGGTATAGTAAAAGAGACGAAGCGTTGAATACAACGATAAATTGTAACTACCAAATGACAAACAAAACTCAAATGTGAGACAAGTTTTATAAAGAGACTTCTAAAAAAAAAAAACTAGCTTTGAGACCGTGCACTAACAGATAGTAATAGTATGCCTTTAAGTACTCACTTCCGGCTAAACATTCGATGGAATATAGGCATAAGCATTTAGACATCATTAGTACTAACCAATGCCTGCGGCATGTTGAATCGCAGAGAGACTATGCTCGTTAGATACAATTTAATGTTCAATAAGTTATGAACATATACGCACACTATTTAAATAATAATAAATGCCCACAACGTCTCAAATATTAAAATTAACAGGTCATTGTTTAACAAGAAACGTATGTAAATATCATTTTACAAACAACTTTTGAAAAACTAATGATTTGACAAACTTAAATTTGGAAAAATATTACTTTAAAAGAATCATTTGACATATTACATGTTTCGTAATAGCAAATATTAAAATATTTGCTATTACTGTGCAAAAATTTTTTTCCAGCCATTTTGTTTCAGCTGACCTATTTACATATTATTTTCTGATATAATGTTTCAGCTTAACTTTTTTTTGTAAATACATTGTCTAACTAATAGTTCTATATTAATAATATATCCAGTTTAACTTTGTTAAATGTTTATTTGTCGGCAAATTATTGGACACCAGTTTTTTGATAGAAGACCGCCTTTACCCATATTATTATTTTATTCTTATATTTCTATTTTCTTCTTATTTTGTAGTTTTATGTTATTAATTTTTAAAAAGTTTATTATGTTATGTTTATATAAAGGAAGGAAAATAAGGAAGTAAGGAATGAAAATTATCAGTAGATACTTTTTACTGTATTATGCATGTGTTTATACATTATATATCTTCTGGGATCACTATGTTATTAAAAACCCGATTTAAAATCCGTTGCGTTGTTTTAAAGATCTAAGCTACATAAGGCCAGACAGACAGCGGGAAGCGAAATTGTTGTATACTATGTTGTGGTATAAACTTAGGATTCCTCTGTTGTCTGATGTCTGTAACTCTTGTTATTTGGCACTTGGCCAAAAAGAGTTAGACCTCATACAAAGATTGCTTGTATTGGTACTTCAAACTCACCTATTTGTACTGCTAAATAGGTGTGTTAGCAATGCTGTGTGAGGGAGACAGTGAAATTATTAGGTTATGTAACATAATATCTTCAATTCACAAGACTGGCAACGAGTTAGTGATATCCTAGTGATATGACGAGCGTCTATAGGCTGCAGTGACGCTTACTATCACGCGGACTGTTTGCTTGATTGTCGATATCATCATCATCATTACAGCTGAGGAAGTTCCATACCCGCAGTAGGCTGGACATGCTGCTGTCCATCCCCAACCTTTGCGAGCTACACTGTTGGATTTACTGCGATCTGTCGGTTCTGGTACTTTAGTCGACTCTTACGACACCTGGTACAGGAGAGAGGTACTATTCTACTCTGCCGGTACATCTCGGTTTATCTCCGGCGGTCGATTTGGAGCAATATAAAAAAAGTGTTGCCTATCTTGTATAAGATATCGTGTAATATATAATTTACTTGTTTACAAAATTTATTGGTAATATAATTAATGTTATAATAATTTTTAATTTATTTATTTTATTTCTATTCATTGCACAGGCATTTGTAGATATAAAATATTATATTATGTAAGCGATGTTGAAGCTATTGAAAACACAATTGGTCGTCTGGAATCTAAAATATTCCAAACTGAATATCATAGCATACGTTCAAACCATCACGTGCGTTGTGGTTAAAGAATGTGTAGTATACGTTTTAAAAATAGTTTTATTTCGAATGGAGCTGATGCAATAAAATAAATGTATTATTGTTTCAGTTATTACAATTTCATATAGTCCAACGTTGGGTTTTTATATAATTAAGTCAACAAACAAATACATGGTCCGCTTGATGGTTAGCGTGACTGCAGCCTTAAGACGCTCGTCATATCACAAGGATATCACTAACGTGTCGCCAACCATGTAAACTGAAGATGCTATGCCAAATTTACCCAGTAATTTTACTGCCTCTTTCACCCTACGAACCGGAACACAGCAATGCGAACTTTGCTATTTAGCTTAATAAATAAAAAAATAAATAAATGAATGAGAAATAAATGATAGAGATAAAGAAATAAATGAGAGTGAGGTACCAACGCAGATGACTTTAGTAAGAGGTCTACCTACTATCTATTCAAAAAGGTATCTGTATAATATCTCCACCTATCCACCAGGTTTCTAAAGAGACGATTCAGGAACCGGAACCAACATGTTGGCATATCATATGTAATAAAGTAAGGATGGGCATCATCAGCATTCCCGTTGCAATGCAATGACGGGGGCAATGACGGGTAAAATTTCCCAATTCTTGGGGAGAAGTTAAGGAAAATATATTTGAAGTGTTTATCACAAATGTTATTAATTACTATCTTAATAGATTTTGTCTCAGTTTTAGGTTTATTTTATGAACTGTGAAAATTACTGGGTAAAGTGAAACGGTATTTTCAGTTCACAGTGTTGACAATACGCTAGTGATATCATTGTGATAACACGAGCGTCGTCCGGTTTCACAGCGTCACGGGATGGCAATAGGTTTGTCCTAAAAAAAATTACAGACCTTTACAGCCTGCAGTCACGTTTACAAAGAGTCGTAACTTTGTTTGCTGACGTTGTAACATAAAAACATCAAACTTTTCTTGTGAACTTATGTACATATTACTGCTATCTATTGTATTGGTACATATTATTTATTAGAAATATATTTTCGTATATATTTTCATAATATTAAAAATATATCCATTATAAGTATAGTTCATAATTACTTTTTAATTTTATTGTTTTATTAGATTTTATTTTATTAGTACCTAAGTTAGAAGTAGTAACTGGAAGTAGCAGTGGGTAGGGCATTTTTTACGCAGAATTTGGAAGGCCGATGGAGTTGAAAGGTTCTAAAGTGGAGACCACGTACCGGCAAGCGCAGCGTATTGATTAGAAATTGATTAAGAGAATATATTATTTTTATTAATATATTTATCAATGTAATTAAATGTAAGAATTTTAATGGTAATTACTGACTTTCCAAATAAATAAAACATAGTTTAAATAACGCGTGATGTGGAAACACAAGAGTTACACTTACATATCTCCGTGTCTGACGCACACGCCGTGCGTCTAATAAATATAACATTTGATCCGCCCGAGCTCACGATTTATGCTCGAATTTTATGTACAAGATGAAATTACGTCTGGGAATTACGTGTCTGTGTAGCGACATTACATTTTTTGTTTATTAAGAATAGTTGCCTAGATAGTTTAGGGAGATATACTTCTTACCTGTTTTTACTGCAACAGCAGTTGTTCGCATAGTTTTGGTGATTACTGGGTCATTTTTTATGCTTTATATTAGCTTCAGTTGTATGTATGTGTGTATGTTTGAAACCCACTCATATGATTTCGATTTTGACCCACTTTAGACGGACAAATTTAATTGTAACTTTGTACACGTATCAAGAATTGGTGCCAATACAATATTTCGATAAAATTATCTCGTTGTCCTGATCAGGATCTTCATGATGAAAGAAATTCCTCTGGGCAAGACCTAGTGAGACCAAGCATCCTGCGCATGCGTATCGTATAGCTAATTTTCAACTTGAGTACCGTCTAGTTAATATTATTTAACAATAAATCAGACTTAAAAGTGAAAAATAAAGAAAAATTAAAAAGCTAAAAAACGAGCATTTACAATACATCAAACTGTACAATAAAAAACATTTTTCATAATAAAGGGAAAATAATGATGAACAAAAAATATTAGTACATATTCTGAACAAAGCGTGGGGTGTGTTGTGCCATCATTTTCGTAGACCTGGCAACCAGCGATTTTTTCAGTTTACTACTAGTATTTTTAAAACTTTGTTACAAAAAAATGTTTACTTTTTAGTTTGATGTGTTTTAAAATCATTTCTTCTTTAATTAAAAAAACATTAATTATGAAAAGCCTTAATTTTATTAGTCACAAAACTAACCCAATTCTTTGATAAACGTCCGTCGGCCGGCCCAGCGGGGCAATTATGGGTAAAATTTTCCCTTTTTTGGGAAGGTTACTATGATGACGATAATACCAAATCACGCAATTCCTATGCGGATTTGTAGAATTGCAAATGCAGCCGAGATCAACGCCTTAATGTGCCATTTTGAGGTCACCCATCCAAAAAAATCCGTTGCGAAGGTTGCTTAGCGTAACTTAACATGTCAACCTCCCCGCTGACACAGACAGTAAACACACGGCACCGGGGCGTTAACCCATACACGATCATTAAAATGTACATATTTGCGAAAAAGATCCAGTTCGATGCGATTTATTGAATCAACACACAACTCGTGCACGCGCCTCACCGCGTCACGCGCGCTTTTGCCGTCACATGTCAAATTAGGACCGATGGCGCATTAGGTGGTGTTCCTATCTTGTACGTCAGGGGTTCAATCCCCACCCAGGAAAAAAATATATGATAAATATTTGTGTTTATTTTTATCTTTATTTGTGATTCTTCTGTTGGGTATAATGCAAGCGCTTTAAGCGACTTATCTCGAAAACAGGTCGACGTATGTGATGTTGAGTGATTTTGTTTTTTTGTTAGATGACGATGTTTTAGTAATATCTCATCAAAAAAGAGATATTGGCGGCAATAGCATAGCGTAGCTTCGCGTCGAAAATGCTGATAACTATCCCCGTCGTTTTATTCTAGCTACGTTGTTTAGAGAGGATATTCTGCCATGTGTCAGTTCCGGTACCTCAGTCGCTTTATACAAGACCGAGGGAGGTACTATTCTGCTCTGCCGGTACTTTAAGGCAAATTACAATAGTAGTTTTTAATATGATAAAAACTAAACACAACCTAGTCTTAAAGTGGTACAAAGCACTTGCCATTAAATGCGTGCTGTCTCTGCTCGCATGGAGTGCAGACAGGGCAAACAAAAGCTTCACTATACATCCTACCTATTAAAATCCATCAGTTATATTCGGGTTTCGTGACTTCTTCATTTTTTGAAGCAGCAGTCTGTCCTATTTAAATTACAGTATTGGTTTGTTACCAATATCTTACTGACGTGATAATGTCGTTCTGAATCGATCGTATATTCGTTTTCAAACGTCACTTTCAAATGTCTCCAAGAACGACTCGTAGTAATTTGTTGTATATTATTTTATCTTTTATTATTTCTTTCTGTTATAAAATCCATTTTTTATTTTTTTATATTTGCTTTATTTAAAATTTAATTTGCTTGAATTTCATCGTTACTAACGTATTTTATAGTTGTAAGGAAGTAATTATCGTTGGTTATTTATACTTTAACTAACCAACGATAATTATTTAGACAAGTGAAGAAGTTAGTTCAAAACAGCATTCACTTATCAAACAATCTTTTTTGTAATTTAATCATATTAACGACTATGTATGATTGTAATCTATCGTGTCTCTGTATAAAATAAATAAAGTAAATAAATATCATCAATAGATTTGTCCATGAACAAACGCTTTTATTTAAAAAGTGCCAATTTTAGGCAATTTTAAATCGTTCACAAGCAATATTTTTTTCTAAAAATTTTAAAAATTACTAATTACAATGAACTACTCCAATGACCGACAAACCTGATGAGGTCATTAGGGTCATTTTTAATATAAGACATTAATTGGGCCTATTATTTAACTGGTCTGTCAGCACTAGGCGGGTCTTAAAACTTAAGTTTACAGCAGGTTGATTGTACAAGATAAAACAAGACAAATCATTGCCGCCAACCATCTGCATTTAATCTGTGGCGGCTAACAGGCGCGCGCGGGCGCCACCGACTAGCGACACCCAAATGCGCGCGTGACGTCATCCCCCCCTCCCTCTCCCCCTCACCACACACATCGATACGTGAATCATTGAAGGTAAACAGAGCAGCCGTGGCCGCGGGCCGCCGTTCGTTACCTAATCAAACATTTCAAGTGCTGATCAAAGTAACAGTACAGTGAAATGACATGTTGCCATTGTTTACACTTCGGATTAACTAAGCTTATTATCTCGAGCCGTAAGATACTGGGAGTGTAGATTAGTACCTCGTCGTAATAGGCGACTAAAGGTACCAGAATCGAAAGATGTCTGTGTATCAATCCGAAACAGTGCAGTCTAAATGCATAGGGTGAGGATAGGAAGCAGCATCCTCGTCGTGAAACCTGCGCTCTGCGATTGCCAACACGCTTGCCCAGCGCGGCAATTATGGGGAAAATTCCCCCTTTATTTGGGGAGGCCTATGTTCAGCAGTGAACTTACAATGGCTGGTATAATGATAATGATATTGAAGTAAATACATGCCAAAGCTTTCTCCCGGTTTTGGACTATTTGTTGCCCGCTGTATCTAAAATAATCTAAGGTTAATTGATGATAATATGTTTGCAAAAAGTGTTATTTGGCAGTAGGATTAGGTGAGAATGAGGCACCAATACGACCTTTGTACGAGGTCTACCTCGAGTGTATTTACCAACAAAATATTTTATATAAAAATCAAACTATTTATATATATTATTGACGGGCCCGATAGCGCAGATGGTAGCGATCTTGTGTGCCAAGGGTCGTGGGTTTGATTCCCACCCAGAGCAAATATTTATATGTTTGTTCTGTGTCAGGGCGTTAAATATATATATTTAAGTAGTATATTTGTGATTCCTCTGTTGTCTGGCGTCTCTAACACAATTATGAGATTTTGTGGGAATTACTTAATTTATTATACGTAGGTATATCTTTTATATTTTATTTTATAGTATTAACTATAATAAAATGAAAGGATTTATTGATTTATTTTATTGTAAATACAATGAGCCATTGTAAAGAATACCATAGAAAAGAATAAAAAAGCAATAGTGTTTTTATATATTTTAACAATTATCACGAAATATATTTGTGAGTCATGACCAGTATTACAAATAGCTCTGACGTATTAAATCAATAATCAATAAATATCAACAAAATGTAGTCATTTAGTAAGAAATACAGAACTGCGGCGGTATGAGCAATAAATGCTTTATCTTTTAGCGTTTACAGTGACTCTTTCAGTTTGCACCAATATCGTTCTTTGATGCGATAAGTGTTTAACCCAAATAGATAAGTGTCCATTCATTTTATATTACATTATACAATGCTGCTTGAGTTCGAATGGTGAATACTGGAGAAATGGTTTTATATTTCTTGCTATAAAACTAAGCCCTAAAGATACTAATGGATAATTTAATACTAAATATTCTTATTGATTCAAAATTCAAATCCACTTAGTTTGGAACCTTTTACTACCTAGATTTGTATCCACGTGTCTGTTAAAGTCTAGACAGTTTTAGGAAATGGACGATTCGCTTTCCTCGTAAGACTGCTTATATGTTTCTTTTTATGTTTATATTTTACAAGTGAATATTGCTTTTAGTATGAACGTGAAGGTTTGCTAATACATAGTTATTGTAAATCTATTCAATCTACGTATATAACACGAGAACCTGACTGACTGACATATCAACTTAGGGAGTAAGGCGGTCGACTGGCAAAGCAAATCGCCCATTTCCTAGAGCTATCTAGACTTGAACAGACACGTCAGTGTTCGAATCTGGATTGCCAAAGTTTCCAAACCAAGTGGAGTTTTATTCAGTAAAAATTCAGAACGGTCACAACGGTAATCGTGCCGAACGTTTTCTATTACGTTTATGTTTTATAGATACTTCTTTTGTGATCCTTTCTATTCAGTCATACATATTAATTATTTTCTGAAAGCTGTGCTCATACTAGCTGACCCGACAGACGTTATTCTTATATATAATTTACCGTAAAGTACCAGCAAAGTAGAATAGTATCTCCCTCTGCACCAGGTGCCGT
>JACJUM010003237.1:639221-723317 GCA_020976665.1 Heortia vitessoides | reverse complement strand
CAGTCCAAATGATGTCATTTGATCTGACTCATTTGATCTGACTCCGTGGTAAAACAGTCACTTAAAGCATTTGTATTACAGACATCAGAAAACAGATGATTTAGAAATATAATATTTAAATACATATTTTTAACACCTAGACACAGGACAAAAACGAACAAACCTATAATACAAAAATAACAAATTACCTAATGTAAATATTTGTCCTGCATGGAGATCGATCCCACGACCCCTGGCGCATAAGATAGGATCACTACTATCAGCGCCACCTGGCCCGTTGAATTATTTAAATGGGTTCAATAATTTATAAGTTTCTCCTGAAAAATCAATGAAACAAGTGTTTTTTATAAAAAAAAAACATACAGTTGAAGAGTAAACGCTTATAGGTGGACATTAATTAAATTTGCTCTTATCTTGAAATAACGGAGGACGGACATAGTGTTTGGTAATATGTATGTATATATATATTTGGTAATTTTATTATCAAGTACAAATATATAAGACAAGAGGTCAAATATTTGAATAAATTATTTTATAGAGATTATCGTTAAATACGGAGAACTGATAGCATTTACGAATGAACAAAGAATTAAGTGAAGAAATAAATCATTCTCTATATGACGGGACAAAGAAAGGAATTTATTAAAGAAGTTGTAAAAACCGGTTAACAAATAAAAAAAATTGTTTATGCTGAATAGTCGGTAGACAAAATTTTTAAGGGAAAGTAGACAACTCTTTGTATGGCGGGAAATAAAAGCAAAATGTTACTACAAAAGTTGTAAACATCGGTTAAGAGATCAAAAAAATAATTTATACTGAAAATTCGGTCTACAGAACTTTAAGAGGAAAATAAATCATTCTTATATCATTGTATATGGTGAAAATCAAAAAGTTAAGTTTACTACAGATGTTGTGAAAACCGGTTAAAAGTTAAAAGAAATAGTTTTTACTAAAAATTCGGTCTACAAAAGAAAAATAAATAATTAAGTACACGGCGGAAAATCAAAATAAGGAAAGTTATTTATTACAGAAGTTGTAAAAACCGGTTAGGAGTTTAAAATAATAGTTTTCACTGAAAACTCGGTCTTGTATTTCGAATTTATAAATTGACAGTATTTCCAAGTATTTACAACAGCTTGGCTTGTTTGTATAGTTGGTCAGAACAATCTCGGCCATTTCAACGGCTTCACTCCGGCCATCGATGCGTCACTCGCTTGCAAAACAGAATGATTAAATACTGGCTCTCCATGGTCGGCTGCGCTGACGCCCGCGCGACGTTTCTGCGAACAAGTTTGTTCAACCCGTGACATGTCAATTGTTTCTGTGACATAATTGCATTTTTTTTTATTTGACCAAGTTGACAAACAAGCATACAGTCCGCGTGATAGTAAGCGTCACTGCAGCCTATAGACGCTCGTAATATCACTAGCGCTTTTCCAACCTTGTAGCTGAGGATATTATGTCATATTACCCAGTAATTTCACTGCCTCTCTCACAAAATAATGCCATCATGACTTTTTGGCGGAAAAAAATTCTCTATTGTGACATACTGTAATGTGTAATGCAGAAATTGGATACCAGTTATATTAAATTCATTTTCATTCTTTTCATATATCACTTAAAATGTATTATTGTTTACTCTTAATTGTACATGTCATAAGAAACTACGTTACAATCATAGAAAAAATATGTAGTGGCCTTATCACATTATTATAGTTATTATTGTCAAATTCATCATCATCATACCAGCTATTGAAAGTTCACTACTGGACACAGGCCTCTCCAAGGAGGATATACAAAGGCCTCCATAGGAGGTCTTTTGCCTATAATTGCCGCGCTGGGCAGGCGTGTTGGCAATCGCAGAGCGCAGCATTTGCGCCGCGGATGCTACAGCCCATCCCCGCCCAGTGCATTTTAGCCGCACTGTCCCGCATGGATATAACGCCATCTGTCGGTTCTGGTACCTTAGTCGCTTCTTACGACACCTGTAATACAGGGAGGTACTATTTTACTCTACTGGTACTCCCCGACTAATCTAGATTAGATTGAATACATCGCTTCATATGAATAAGACTTTTTCTTAGTTCAATCGTAGTGAGTTAAATCAGCAGTTTCAGTCTTTGAACTAACTGAGAATTCTATTAAGATCTAGCTTAAACCGTCGGCACTGGAAGCTGGAAACTTGACACGGAGTTTCCTCAAAACACGACGTAAGCATTAGATTACTGAGCTCGTACATTCGTGCATTGTGAATAAATGAACGCTTATGAATAACGAGTTGATGTTGGCGACATAGTACACATGTAAGTTGTTCTCATGGATTCACAGATGCAGATATATTTGCAGAATATAGATCGACTATCAGTCTAGCGATTTTGAAGACTTACCGGAAAGAAAATAATTGGTTATTAGGGCTTTGTCAAATCTGTATAGCTCCGTGAAGAATATACCTTCACGCATGAAGGTACGATTCAAATAGAAAGTTCTTAATTGAAGTTATCCAAGCAGTAAATAATAAATGAATACATTCCCACAACATCTCAGTCATTGACCTGATTGCTTAATAAGTCGCTTATACCACTTATATTACTGACATTAGATAAGAGAGGAATCACAAGTATGCCACTTAAATACAGATATTTAACACACAGACACAGAACAAACATAAATTTCATCACGTATTTTTTTCCTGGATCGAACCTTCAACCTTTGGCGCACAAGACAGGATTACTACCATCTGCACCATCGGACCGTTCAATGCATCTTTCTTGCATTGTTACCGACCTCTTGGCCATATTCTTGCCAGGCTGGCGTCTCCAGAAGCCTCCAGGCTCTGCATCCTTTACTATCAGTCGTAACAAGAATTAATATCTATTTGTAAAATATAATATGGCCAGTAAAAGCTCCTAAATAAAAGTCCATCACAGATTTTCAACTTTAAATTCACCTTGTGTTGATAAAGACTTTGGTTCATCGGCAAGTACTGAAGCTAGACCAGTAAAGTAGAGGTTACATCCTACAGCTTCGCCTCAGTGTATTACGCAGTCTAGTAGATGTAGGGTGGGCGGTACTTTTCGGTTATGGGTTATATTGAAGAAATATTAGAAAAAGAAAAAAATAGTAACGAATCGATCATAGCACATCGAGTGGTAAACATACAATTTTAACAGTATTAACACATTAAACAGTGACCAGAGTGCACAATACTACTAGGGTACCAGGTGTCGTAAGAGGCGTTTAAGATACCGGAAACGACAGATGGCGGTATATCCATTTGATACAGATTAGCTCAAATGTACACGGTAGGGATAGGCAGCAGCATCCCTGTCGCGAAAGCTGCGATCTGTAATTACCAACAGGCTTGCCTAGCGCTGCAAGTATGGGCAAAATTGCTCCTTTCTTGGGAAGGCGTATGTCCAGCAGTGGCCTTCTAATGGCTGATTTGATGATGATGATTTGTTGACACCTATAAAAACGCATATACAATAATGATGAAATTTTGTTATAAAACTTCTTGGCACGTCTTTTATGAATCATTAACTGAGCAACTACAGATCGTTTTGAATTTTCTGATAAACTCGATTGTTTTATTTTTGTTGACAGTTCTTCGCAAGTTATACATGTATCGACTTATGGTCGACCAAATCTAAGGGAAAAGTTTTCATTAAAGTATTTTAAATAAAATTTGTACTTTATGCCAATATTTGGATGTTTTTCCATGAACATTGAATGCATTTTCTTGACATCCAATCGTGCATCTAGATATTCTAAATCTTTTCCCGTGTAATGCGTCTTTTTCCTAGGAAAGCATAGTATGTGTTCGTGTATTTTTTGGCATACTCCAGGAGGCACTGTATTTGCTTTCGGGTGACATCCTCTGTAATCTTTAGGACTCTTTCCTTCAGTGAGCAAAATACAAAGTCTGCGAACTCTCGCTTCAGTAACTCCATATAGGCTGATAAATGCTTTTTTGCAGACTTTGACTTTTTCATTTTGTTTTAAAACATAGAACTTAAAACTACCTTGCCTCTGTGTAGCATTTTCTGCTCGAGGACGCCTCTGTTGCACATGTAACATTTCAATATGTGATTGAAGAAATACATCCTGTTCATTCTTTGTTGAAAAGAAGTTCATTTTTGAAATACAAAAGTCCATGTCATCTTGGTGGAAATTTCCAAAACATTCCTTTTTACATCTGCAATAAATAAGTGGTATATTAGTATAGGTTTATATTGGCCCCGATAAAAAAAAGTACCTAAGCTGACTGAAGGTTTGCGGAAAACTTGCCTGCAACTTTCGCCAGTAGATCTCGGAGCTATTTGTTTTCCTCGATAATTAGTATATGCCTGTCCTTTAACTTTCGAATCTTTTATCACATTTCTTTTATACTTTGAAGGATTACACGTTCTCTTCTTTTTCGGCTCATCGTCATTCTCTGTTTCACTTGAAGACATTTTTTAAAGCAAAAATTACTATTCGCACAACAACACAGCACAAATTAGTTGAGAAAAGTGAAGTTAACGAATTTTAAATAATGACATTAGTGACATTGGCTGTCAAATTGAATACTAAATATTCAAATTTGAAGCAATAAGAACGATGCAAATTTAAAACGTCAGACTCGGTCTCAACTACTACCTCCATCTAGTAGTCCGTGCAGAAACCTCATAAGTCACGTACTTATGAGGTTTATGCAATGAACATCTTTTATACGATCTTATTTAAAGACGAAGGAATGCACTGACTTGCGTGGTTTTTACCCAGAACACGCATCTTCCTATAAGAAACCATTTTCTGCAAAAAAAGCATGTTGAGAAAAATCGTGACTTATGAGGTTTTTGAAATGACCGATTCAATTATTATTAATTTCACCATTTACGACCCTTGTGAGTCAAAATGGAATTGGGATTCCGATGGTATCAAGAAGATCTCAAAGCAGATCCCTCCTTCAGATCCTTTACGTACCTGTGTTTTAAGAACGTCTGTGTAGATACTACTAGATTAGTACTACCAGATTTTAGCGTTTGTAGCTAGAAATTTGTATTTGTCTTGACAGACCAAAGAGGTAGACCTCCGACAAAGGTGGACTGCATTGGTACTCACTCAACTATTTCTACCGCCATATAGTATATTCGCATTGCCATGTTCCGGTTTGAAGGGTGAGAGAGGCATTGAAAATACTGGGTAAATGTGACGAAGTATCTTCAGTTCACAGGGTTGGTGACACGCTAATGATATCTTTGTCTAGGCGTCTATTGGCTGCGGTCACATTTATTTTATCAAGCGGATCGTATGCTTATGTCTTCATAATATATTCAGATAAAACGTGTTATTTGCTTTGCTGAAAATTTTGAACCATGGCACCTGTTCTGATCTCTGACCTTAAGTTTATTAGGTTTACCAACTGGCCTGAACGTTGAGGTCAAGTATTACCTCTAGGATTACATGTGTTAGCTAACTGAGTAAGAATGTTCTAGCAAATTTTCTGGTATAGTTCGAATCAGTGGATTTTGTTATGACACTATCTAAATAGTATTCTGTTTTATTGTAGTCTTATTACTAAGGCCGGCTGCAGACGCGCCTCGCCGGAGTGCTCCTTACGAGTTTGATATACTAGTTGGAAATTCAACTTTGTTTTTGCGATATACCCTGATGGAAATAGCGTTTGTTCCTTGTTTTTATATAAGATACAAGCACATGTTTTGTCACTGAAAGTAACTTATATAACTAGATCAAAAGATATGAAGTAATATAAATAAATGAAAACAAAGAATCGGTTTGTATTGTAAAAGCAAAATGTTTTTTAAACAATATCTTCTTGATTTTTTCGATTCCACTTAGCTATTATATATATATACATATATATATTATATATATATCTCATATATACCCTGGTAAGTTGATTGAAGCACTCGTGATACGGACATCAGACAACAGAGGAATGATAAATACAATACTTAAATACATATTTTTCCACCCAGACACAGGACAAACACAAATATCATCATTTACATATTTGGTCTGGGTGGGAAACAAACGCATAACCCCTGGCGCAAAAAATAGGATCTCTACCATCTCCGCCATCTGCCCCGTCCTATAATCAATAACTTAGGCTAATTCATTTAAAAATACATTGGTGATGGTAGACTGTAGAGGAATCGCCAATAAAATAATGAAAATTAAGAACCCTGACACAGAACAAACAAATATTCGTCTTAAAACAAATTGCCCTCGGTGAGGATCGAACTCACAACCATGGTATACAAGATAAGATCACCACTATCTGCGCCATCAGGCCCGTTAACCAGTTTCCATATAACAGGAAAGTCTTATTCAACTTATCAAAGGATTTAAGAGCACGAGTTACCCTCACCACCAAGAATGTACCACTAAGAAGATATCGACCAAACAAATATTTATCATCATCATCATAATAGCCATTGGGAGTCTCCTACTGGGCACAGGCCTGCCCAAAGAAGGGGGATTTTTCCCCATAATTTCCGCGCTGGGAAAGCGTGTTGGCAATCGCAGAGCGCAGCTTACGCAACGGAGGTGCTGCTACCCATCCCCACTCTATGGGTTTGATCTACACTGTCTCGCATGGATATACCGCCATCTGTCGGTTCTGGTATCTTAGTCACCTTTTACGACACCTGGTACAGAGGGAGGTACTATTCTACTCTGCCGGTACCTTATAGCTTAACAAATAATATATGTAAGCATATGTACTTGGGTGTGTCGCACCTAAATTTATCTATATATAAAGAGTAGCTAACTGACTAAACTGGGGTCCAAAGTACTTACATTAAACTCATACTTATGAAACTCTGGCGATTATAAACTTGTTGTACGAAGATTTTTCATTAATAATCATGAAACAAGTGTAATATATATATTTGTGAGAAAATTCTTTGATTTTCAAAGTAAATAAAATGTTATATTTGGGATATAAAATCCTAATAACGATTATTGCCGATATCCCTTTTTGTTAATTCAAATAATTAATCGAACTCTTCACTGGCAGAAAGCTGTTGTTATAAGGTGTAACTCACTACTTTTATTGTATTTATTATTCCCACGGGAATCGGAACTGCGCGGGTGAATCCGTGGGGCGCTATTAGTAAATAGTTATAAAAGTAATATGTGATTACATATTACTTTTTTATAGAATTTAGCAGTGTACTAGCAAATACATAAAAAAAGTTAGCACTATATAAAATTCTTCAATACATAACCATGTGAGCATAAAGCATGCAAAACTACGACATGTTAACCGGTAATAGAGCAAGTATGCGAGAGAGGGGAGTCGAAGCGAACCGCGGGCTATAACTAGGCTAGCGGCGCGTCACTGATGGCCAGGAAATTGACAATTCAGCGCCAACCGCTGCCGCCGCGACCCTACTTCGGTGTTATGCAGTAAAGCGCTTAAGGCGCTTTATCTAGCATTTTTAAACACTTATTTACTTCTTTTTGGTTATTAATGCATAGAGAAACAAACGCAGGAAAGTCTATCAGCATAGTTTAGTACAAACCATTTTTATAAATAGTCATTGTGTTTCTTGAGATGTTTTCTGATCGACTAATATTTAAACATATAGAGAAATTCTCTTTACCGTGACGTCACGATCGTGATCTATGGATACAATATGTTATCTTTGACACTTGCTGATAATATAACTTTCTATTAATAAAAGAGTTTTTGAAATTTCTCATTTAGTTGATATAAACGTAGAAAAATGCAAACCCTGTTCACATAGTTTTATTTTAGATAGAGGTCTCTTAAATCTTTCGAAAATATAACATAGCTTTTATAAAACAGTAGCTCGAAAGGTGCATGAGTTTTTGAATTAAACCGAAACAAACAATTCAATCTTTCTTCTTTATAATACTAGTATATATTAATTATGATCAGATTATGACAATGTGACGTTTTTAGGTTATAATTATTTTACCACAGATAAAATTGAATGACATTAGACGTGCGACTGTGCGGAAAATTTTAAACTAAGAAAAATATATTTTCCATGTATTTATGTATTATATTAGTGATTCCTGACGTTATCTGATGTCCGTAACACAAGTGCTTAAGGCGACTTATCACGGAGTCAGGTCAATGTATGTGGTATTGTTATAAAGGTTGATATTTTCTGGTCAAGACATAAATGCTTTTGTTTTTACTAGAATATACGACAAATATTGAACAATATCGATTAGTCCTGTATTAGAACCTAATGCTGGACTTAGAAATCAATTCCAGCGTTTCAGAACGAGAAGTAATCAAATTTAAGCACACAACGTGTTTAAAAATGAAGCAGATACCCAGATTTAAATTTCCCGCTGTCAGCGCTTCTTTATCTGTTGGCGCATCACAGTTTTTGTCTGGTTACTCTACGCGTGCTTATTACTTATACTTGTTTGTAATGGCATCATTATTTTATCAACCACATCCACCGAGCTCCTAATTTGTTATGACGCTGGAATTTAGGGTGATATATTTGTTTTAGTTCTCGTTAGAGTTTTATTGGGTTTACCTGTACTTGATTATACTTGATTTGGTTAGAAAATCTTTGGTCGACTGCGTAAACATTAAGGCGGATTGCTAGCACAATAATTTTTATTATTATCCTGTTAGGTCATCTGTATTTTGTTTAGAGATCATCATAATTTATTGCATATCTAAGGATCAAAGATATCGATATATAAGAATTATATATACATAATAATAGATAAGATTAATCGTTTACAGCAGCCGTTTAACGTTCACTGTTGGCCGTAGCTTACCCAAGTAAAGGGAAATTTGCCCATTATGACCGCGCTGGACAAGCGTGGTCGCAATCACTGAGTGTAGTTTCATGGGCAACCGCATCCTCGTTGGGAAAGGTGCGCTTTGGGATTGCCAACACGCTGGCCCAGCGCGGCTATTATGGGCAATATTACCCTTTTCTTGGAGATGCTCAAGTCCAGCAGTGGACTTCTAATGGCTGATATGATGAGCACATGAATGTTTGACTCCGAACCTATGACACTTGACCTACATGATAGGATCACCACCATCGGGCCCGACTATAAGCTAAAAGTGTTGTTTCTACCATTCATATGATACAAAACCAAGCCAAAACAATATTTATACCTAAATTCCTCCTTTCCTTTGTCCAGATTTGTTTCTGACGATTTCAAGGTGCTTGTAATAAATAGATTAATGTAAATTACGCAAATATTAAGTTTAAACTAATAATAATAATTTCCTACAACATCTCATTAATTGACCTGAATCTGTGGTAAGTCGCTTAAAGCACTTGTGTTGTGTGTATTACGGATGTTAGAAAACAGAGGAATCACAAATTTACTACTTAAATACATCTATTTAACACCCAGACCCAGAACGAACACAAAAATCATCATATTTGCTTTGGATGGGAATTAAAACTACGATCCTTGGCGCATAAGATAGTATCACAAACATCTGCGCTGTCGGGCCCGTCAAATAAAATTTTCAAATTGAATGGCTGATAAAAATGTGTATTAATTTCCTAGTCATATTGGATTTTTTAAATATCAATAGCTTATTAATTTTAAAAGTCCAGCCGACAGAATAGAAAAGCACCACAAGGCCGGTGTGAGGCGCCATCAATAACGCTGCGGCTGTAGCCGGCTACTGGGGGCGAGGAGCCCTGGGCAGGAGCACAGTGCACGCTCTACAGTGTCACAAGTGCTAGAACTTAGGGGAGGAGCGATGCTGTAGGCTATGAGGCACTGACAGAGTAGAACAATACCCCCCAATAATTTGCATCAGATGTCCTATGAGGTGACTGAGATATTGGGACCGACGGATGGATGGATACATCCAAAACAGTGTAGCTTATATGCACAGAGTGGGAATGGTAAGTAGCATTCCTGTCGCAAAACTTCTTTCTACGATTGCCATAATGCTTGCTCAGTTTTTGCCAAATTTATGGTTAAAATTCCTCTTTTTTGGGCAGGCCAATCTTCAGCATCATCATCATCATACCAGACATTGGATGTCCACTACTGGAGATAAGCCTCTCCAAGTTTCTTCAAGACTCTTCGAGTTTTTACCTATAATTGCCGCATTGGGCAAGCTTGTTAGCAATAGCAGAGTGCAGCTATCGCGACGGGTATGCTGCTGCCCTGCCTGCCTGCACTGTTTAGGAGGGGTGGCGGTACGTCATCTGTCAGTTCTAGTACCTTAGCCGCCTCTTACGATACTAGATGCAGTGAGAGGTACTATTCTATTCTGCCGGTACCTCACGGCACCTCATCATCATAGCAGCCGTAATGTACGTTCCCATGTAAAACAGCCTTTTTTAGCAATTCTGTTTTTGGCCAATGATTCACGGATATATAATCGAATACAAGAAGAGATAAGAGAAACAAAAAATATGCTCCTTTTTTTTAAAAAAAAAAAATACGATAATTGATAATATTATTGAAAAGAGTTTCTGTGTGATACCCGATGTCTCACTTATTATTAGTCATCATACCAGCCATTGAAAGGCCATTGGCAGTTGGACATAGACTTCCCCAAGAAAGGGGGAATGTTGCCCATAATTTCCGCGTTGGGAAAGCGTGTTGACAATCGCAAAGCGCAGCTTTTGCGACGGGGATATTACTGCCCATCCCCGCCCTGTGCATTTGAGATGCTATATTCCGGATGAATATACCGCCATATGTCGGTTTTGGTACCTTAGTTGCTTCTAACGACACCTTGTGTAGGAGAAGGTACTATTCTACTTTACCGGTACCTTACGGCACTTATTAGTAATACCATTGAATCCAACAACAGTCCAACAGTTGATATGATGAATATCCAACATCAGTAATTTCAATCTAATTTAATATTTAATTTGTTTTTAACGTAGTTGACCTACTGAGGGCATTGTGGACTGTGCCGGCAGTCTTAATTGCAGCGCGCATCGGATCGCACCCGCGAGAGATGGATGCTCTCAAATGGCTTTTTAATCTGTCGCCGCGTGTCATACCGTCTCTGTGACACGGCGCCTCCGCGCCCCCCTCGCCACTCCAAGAGCACTACCATAAGAGACACCATATACGTACAGACTGCCCATTACATATGGCTAAAATAATTCAGCGATGACTATATTTTTTTGTCAAAGATATGAATATGACGCCGGAGTAGTTTCGTCTATGTATGTACTAAATTCCGCCGGATCGAAAGCACTGTAATTTTTGGCCAAGCAAAAATTACAAAGATTGAGTGAAATTACTGCGTAATGTACTTAGTTGCAAGTGATCACAAAGATGGCAATATGCTACACTGTAGGCTGCAGTGACGTTTCCTATCAAGTCTTTATAGTTGTTTGATGACGTGGTCTAATATATAAAAATAATTATAAAGCGTCCCTATTTCATTTCAAGTTATTATGCTTTACAATTTTAATATGAAATGCTGACTCATTGATATTGAGGAACGTGATCGTGTCGATATCGTGTCGATGCGGCGTCGGTGCGGGGTAGGCGCGGCTTCGGTGCGGCGTCGACGCGACGGCGCTGCGGTTCGGCGTTATGTAAAGGAAGCTAAATTGACTAACAAGCATGGGGTCCGCGTCACACTTATACACGGTTATCATAAAGATATCATAAGCGGGTTGCCAACCTTGTGACTGGAAGATGTGATCGCATATTACCCAGTAATGCCAATACCTCTCCAGCTTTTTTAACCGGAACACAGTGATATGAACACTGTTTGGCAGTAGCAAAAGCTGATTTCAGCATTTTCTTGTATCTTAAAGCTTTAAGTCAGGAAAATCAAATTTAATTTTGCGTTTAATGAACCATCTGTGCGTGTTAAATTTGTGATTTTGGCGCAGAGTGTCACACGATGCAGGTGATAGACTACTTGCTGGTGGAGTGATATTTTTAGACTAATGTTGGCTAATTGTGTGCAACTTAGACAGTAAATAATCTTTAAAAATACCATTATATATACGTTGAAACTACACTCGTGCGACGAACCATCAGGTAATGGCAGAGTAGAATAGTACCTCCCCTGCACCAGATGTTGTAAGAGGCGACTAAGATACCAATCCGACAGATGGCGGTATACTCAATTGAGATTGTAAACAAAGGGTGGGGATGGGCAGCAGAATCCTCATCGCGAAAGTTGCGTTCTGCGATTGCCAGCACGCTTGCCCAGCTGCGGCAATTATGGGCAAAATTCCTCCTTTCCTGAGGAAGCCTATGTCTAGCAGTGGAATTCCAACGGCTGGAATGATAAAACTTGCATCGACTAGCAGGTTTAGCATGTCTATTGTGTGTGAAGTTAATATTATTATAAAACACAAACGTTCACAACTTAAAAAATTGGAGGCGAAACACGACTCTAAAAATGTGCTACCAGGTCCAGCGTTACGTCCACTTTAAAGGCGTGAAACTTTTTTACAAGCTCTGTTCCCAAAAGCCGATTGATCCGTCCATTAACTTCCACCTCCGTCGGCAGACCGTCATTCACGGTGCACCGCTGCGGTGGCAAAAACGCGCTGATTGCGTTACCGGCCGGCGTCGGATTACTAACCGGCGCCGGTGATCCGGCGGTCGCTTTGTCGTCACTTTCCCCGGCCATTAAAGATTAGTCTGTAATTTACAACTCGGGTGACATCATGGCTATCTGATGATGTTTTTACAGCAGGAGAAAGTGCGGGCAATGATTAATGGAGGGAAAGAAAGTTATTCTTATTATGATTTTTCTAGTCTACTAGTCGACAAATAAGAATCCGTCCGCGTAGTAGAAAGCAGCACAGCGGCCTATAGGCGTGAAGCTACACCGATAATTGTCGCATTTTGGGCTAAATATCATGAAAGAGAGAGCTTAGGAAGGTCTATCTCCAAGAATAATTACATGATGATGTTATTAACATTAGGGTTGATTAGAATAAATCGGCCTTTAATGTAGACTGTATAAAATTTCTTAAGGTGAATTTTTTTGTAACTAATTCGACAAACAAGCTTACGGTCCTCGTGGTAGTAAACGCCACCACATCATATATTACGCTCGGGTGTCTCTCTTAAACAAGGAAATCACTAGCGCCTTGCCAAACTTATGATTTGAAGATATGATCACATCACATTACCTAATTTCACTGCCTCTCTCACCCTTCAAACCGGAACACAGTAAAGCAAACATTGCCATTTGGTAAAAATTAAGAGTGAGGTACCAGACGATTTTTGTTTGAGGTGTCCTCTAGGTGGATTGTGATACCTAGTGGTTGGTGAAAAAGTCAGATTGATATTACCGCTAATATATAGACATTGCCCGGTGGAATAGTTGAAGTGGCAGTGGGCAGGAAATTTGGTAACCGATGGCCGATGGAGTCGTAAGGTTCTGGAATGGAGACCACGTACCGGCAAGCGCAGCGTATGGTGTCCACCTGCAAAATAGACAGACGATCTGGCTATAACTGCAGAATCGCGCTGGACACAGGCCGCATACAAACGATCCTTTTGGAAATTACTTGGGGAGGCCTACGTTCAGCGTCGGACGGACATCCTATGATGAGCTGATATGATGATAATGATTTATATTAAATGTAAAAGCTTTTAAAATTTAATGCTATAGATAAATTATATAGCTCAATGATTAAATGGGAAGTGGTTAACTTTTCCCATGAAGCTTAAGTTACAGGCAATCTGCCTATACTAACATTTATTTTAAATTTGCAAGTAAAGACTAGAGACTCGTACTTCATAATGATAATACGCTTATACATACAAGAAGGGTTTGGCATTTTCCCAGAAAAATTGGGTGGAATCGAGAACAAATTGAATAACACAGCGCGGCGTCGCCCCGGACAAATGAGATTATCCCGGGAAATCAGCCGCTGTCTCCGTCTGTTGCAGCCATACATCAAACACTTTGAGATAGTCCGTTTACTCTCCATTGCATATACTACCAGGCATATAATACATACGCTTTGATCTATAAGTACAGATATCAGGAAAGAGAGTGTCAGAAATCAAAAGTTTTCTTAAATACATATTTAACACCCAGACCTAAAACAAACATAATTTATCATCGAATATTTGCTTGGGTGCGAATCGAACCCACGATCACTGGCGCACAAGATAAGAATACTACAGAATGCGCTGTCGAGCCCCTCTATTACACTTTTATACTAACAAGTGGGTAAACACACATATGCTACAACATGGAATACAATTGTAAATATATATCGATTATCCTTTAACTTTAGGTTAAAGGATAATCGATATAAAACGACAATTAAAGTCTATTCTTCCACCAATTATTTAACAAATCACAATAATCTAATACAATGCTATTTTTTCCATAACCTCTCAACTGACCATTGACCTCAGACTCTAGCGCTTGTCAGTTGTCAATGTCATTCAATGTCGTTCAAAAATTAAAGAAATATTATTTCTTTACAAATATAATAGTAATTTTTGACGCTCGTTGAATTGCAAACATTTTCAACCTTATGAATTGAGAATAATATATGTCTTATCATTCGAAGAAGAAGACGTCTACTGCTGAACTAAATAATTCCCTTAATATGTTACATTAAACTTTAAATTTACTGCCAATCTAACCTTTTAACCTAAAATGTAACTTCGGTGGTAGAAATAGGTAAGTGCAAGATAATATAAATACAGTAACTTCACATTTGAATGAATGTTTTTTATGAACATAATGAAGACAATTGATGATATAAAATGTGAAAAGAAATAGGTATATCGGTCAAACAATTTAAAGCGGATTACTTTAAAGGAAACAGTAACTTGTTGAGAACTAAAATAAAAAATAGTGTTAATATAACTCAACCTCGAATATTATCAATAACGAAACTAGTAGATCTAAAAATACAGATAGTGACTTCCAATTTAAAATTAGTGACAAAATAATAGAATCAAGCTTAGAAGTTGCTACTAAAATTGTAACATTTTTTGTTGTCTGCAGTTGCACTGCTTATTAATAATGTGCCGAAATGTATGTAGCATTTATTTAAAATGTAAGCATGTTACAACTACTGACATAATAAAAACATTTAAATCAAACAATCTAAAAATCTATTTATCTATGAGGATTTCCATTCCTGTCCTAAAATCCTCTATTATTATTTAAGAAATGCGTTGACTATTGTGTGTTTCCGGATTTAATGAAATAGAGTAAAATATTTCCTTTATTTAAATCTGGTACTTTTGACTGTACAGTTTAAAGACCCATTTTTATAGTATTTGATTTAAATAATTTTTTTTAGAATATATAATATATTTGAGAATTTAATTTTACAAATTTTATGAAATTTATGAAAATTTTATGAAAACTGATGCCGGTGTTGAGCTTACCTTTTAAAAAAATATGTTTGATGCCTGAGAGAATTTACAAGACGATTTAGGGATCTTCTGTGATTTAAGGCATTTGAATGTGTGCGCCATGTTACATTGGTCAGGAAATTACACCATTATGGGCTTAGAAGCTCCTCATAAAGTTTGTTTAAAACTTACCTTCAAGATGAAATTCAATGGAAGGAAAAATAAATGGAAGTCGACCGCCTACCTGGGTCATTGATTTCGATGGGCGTACCATAAGGCTCAATGTTAGGTCTTTTTCTGTTCCTTACATACATTAATGACTTGCCATATTAAACAAAATACTGCAGCAATATACTTTTGTTTGCAGATGATACTTACCTTTTATTCAAAGTGAAAAAACCAACAGTCTCTTTATGTCGATGTAAACAGCACTATATCGAAAGTAGTGAACTCGTTTAACATTAGCAATTGGTCTCTTATTGTAAAAAAAGACAAAATGTATTAAATTTGTTTTACCATATGTTAAACAAACATATTCATGCATAGTTGTTAAGATTGAGGAGCAAGAGAGTAGGAGATAGACTTAGATTTGTACAATACAGGCAAGTTTAAATAACAGCAAGTAATACAAAAACAGACAAGTATAAGAAAAACTGTGTCTAACATAATGATAATACACTCCATAATTGGTTGGTTATAGAATTGAATCATAGAAATTGGTCATAAAAATTAATTTTAGAAATTGGCCATTGAAATTGATAACTGAAATTAGTTATACAAACTGATCAAAGAAGTTGGTCAGGAAGGAAATCCTGTGTCCATAAATGTCATGCTAGCAGAAGGTAACTTCGCCAAGGCGTAATTGCTGCTCATCCCCGTTTTATGCATCTGAGCTAATGTTTCCGATGATTATACCGCCATCTGTTCGTTTCGGTACGTCATTCATTTCTTACTACATCTAGTAAGTCAGTCTTATTTATGCGGGACCTCAGGTGTATGTACTGCTATTCAACATAATAAATGTAAAAAAGACAAGGCTATGTTCGCAACGAAATTTATTCTACTTCTGTTTTCGTGTAATTGTACTATATAGTTAAAACTACCAGTTTTATAACAAAGAGTTTTTAAACTTTTCATAGTTGATACACAGCATCAAGCATTTGATTAAAATAGAATTTACAATGAAATGATTACATAAGTGGTCAAATATTTTTTTATTACACCAGGTTGACAAACAAGCATACAATCCAAGAGTAAGCGTCACTGTAGCCTATGGACGCTTGTTATATCATTAGGATAACACTAGCGCGTTGCCAACCTTGTTACTTGAAGATATTATGTCACATTACCCAGTTCTTTCAATGCCTTTCTCCCAATACAGCAATACAGAGCTATTTAGTGGTAGATATAGGTGAGAGTAAAATACTAATGCTTACTACCTACAGACACTTCTTACCACCTATGTTGTATTCCTGTACTAACGCACATGTTGTATAAAGAGATCTATCTGTTCTTATAACATTTGTGTCCAATAGCGTGGGCGTACTTATTCAAATGACGTTTATCCCCGAATACGTCAATGCTTTAAATTTTAATGGACTATCCAATAGCCCTTAAATTAACACTAACAAGATGCTCGATCTATTTGAGGGGCTCTTAGAGATCGTGAAGTAGTCTAAACATTGGACGAGGACTCTGGGTTCGTTAAATGTTTTATTAACATTATTGCCTATCGCAATCTCGTACAAACGCTAATTATCAGACGAGACTCTCTGACTAATGCTTTTGACCCCTAAAAACATTTTGGCCTGCCAAATTAAATATAGCGCTTAGCGTGGAATAATACAGCAGGCTCATGATGGGCGACTAATTTCCCTCGGGAACTCGCGTCAGGTATAGAAGTAACTGACATATGATGTTACAGACTAGTCTGTATGTTAACACACACATGGGTACGACAGTAAACAAATGAAGAGAGATATATCTAAGAACTAAGACCAGTAAGGTTGCCCTTCTATCAGGAGTGTTTAATCGTGAATTCAAACTAATATTATGGACTAGCTGTTGCCCGCGGCTTCGTCCACCTAAATGACGGTTTGTTAAAAAGTATTACAGTACCTTCTTGAGCAAGCTCATCTGCCGGCTAGAGTACCTTTCATAAAGAGTCGTAATCAAGACAGTGTTAAATATACTTTATTCGTGTAGCACTTTTAACAACATTAGTATTTCCAATAAGGAAGTGATTATATGCATATTAATATTTACAGATGACCCTGATGACCCAAGGTATCATAAAAGTCATCTGACGCATAGATAATTGTATTAGGCCCTCCTCAAAACTAGTCTAGCGGCACCAGACGAGTCTTAAAATTAAGTTTACTGCAGATACGAAAGAAATATAACTATATAAGATATATAGAAATTAAGTAATTAAGTAGTAATAAGTTAAGTGCAATGACACAACCAGAAAGGAATCTATTAGAAAAACTTAAAAAAAAAAATTCCCTTGGCTTACACGCCACGGGAATTTTGTTGCGGAGTTATTTTAAAATTATGATATCACCTAAGATGTTGATCGAAATGAAAGTATGTCAAGAGCAATTTTATTTTCAATTAAATACACTTGACAAAAAGCGAATTAATTTGAATGAGGATTAATATCGTGTTTCTTTCTTCTCAATTCACACCATATTACATTATTTTACCTAACTCCGAGGCGACTTGCTTAAAGCACTTGTGTCACGGACATCAGGCAGCAGAGGAATAGCAAATATAAAGCACAGTTCAAATACAAAAGGGTAAAGCTAGGCAATTGCCAAGCGCGGCAATTATGGGCAATAATCCCTTTTCTTGGAGAGGCCTATGTCCAACAGTTGACTTTTCAGGTAGATATAATGATCTTCTTTGCACTTTCTAAACAAAATGTAAAATTTAATGAGAAAAACAAAAGATTTCTTCAAAAAACAACAAATTTTAATCACCCAGTCTCCCGTTATTTGGTTTATTTAAGGGTGTTATTCCTTCTTTGTATATCTTAACGAGTTGCTTAAGTTAACAACCAAGTTTTATATACTTAACGCAAAGTAAAAGAAACGTGAGTGTGTTTCACCGAAGGTCGTAATTATCTCAAAATAAGAATTTGTTCTTCACCATTCATTATCTACACTATACCATAAACGATAAGAATAGAAGATAAGATAAGAATATGAACCCTCTGATCTTTTTGTAACCCTGTATTTTTCAACCAATAAATTTACCTAATTTATTTCTAGATTTACGAGCTTACTTTTTTATTTTATGAACTCAGCAAAAAAGCATATGGTCCGTTTGATGGTAAACGTGATCGCAGCCTATAGACGCTAGCCTGTCATTACATAGATATCATTACTAGCTCATCGCCAACCCTGTGATCTGAAAAATAATAACAATATTCTGTCACATTACCTGGTAATTTCAATGCCTCTCTTACACTTCAAACTGAAACACAGCAATGCAAACACTAGTGTTTTGTGGTAGAAATAGGTCAGAGTAAGGTGCCAATGCAGACGACCTCATTAGTATATACTCATAAAAAAACTACTTTAGCCTGTTTATTTTACATTTTATTGTTCGATATTTTAATTTACTTTATAACAGCCATTTTCAAGCAAACTAAAAGACATACATTTAATAATAATAAATTCATATGTTCTAACACTTTCGCGTTCACTATTCGTGATGATAATTCTTTAGAACGATTTATCATCATCATCATGGCAGCCTTAAAATGTCCACTGCTGAATATAGATCTTCCCATAAAAGAGGGAATTTGCCCATAATTGCAGTGTTGGACAAGCGTGATGGCAATCGCAGAGCGTAGCTTCGCAATGAAAATGCTGCTGCCTATCCCCACCATATTGCATTAGAGCTACTCTATTCCGGGTGGATATACCGCCACCTGTCGGTTCAGGTACCACAGTCGCCTCTTACCATATCTGGTACATGGGAAGGTACTATTCTCCTCTGCCGTTACCTAACGGCATATGAGAACGGTTGCCGCATTATACAGAAACGGCAAACAAACAATTTAAAAAAGTATTTTAAAGAGTCAAATATATTGAGCGATAAGTCACTTAATACATTAGTGTTACGGATATCAGACAATAGAGAATTTACAAATATTATACTAAAATACACGTTATTTCTCTTTGTATCCAAAGACCCTGATGACCATACCGGGTCATAACCCTATATATAGATTTAAATTAGACTTTTAAATTCAAGTCATTAAACTAGTCCACAAATGTTAACTGATCAGCAGATCAGATGAGGAAGTCGTACTTTCAGAAAACAAGCCATCAGGTTAAAAAACTGTATGTGATATAAGTTTATATTTTTAAACGCTTAATACTGATAATATTTTTATAAATGGGCAAGGGAAAGTCACTATACAATTCCTTTCTTGGGACCTGCTATGGGAGGAACATAAAGTTTTCTTTATATCCTATAAAAAGTATTAAAAAGAACACAGTTAAAATAAATGCTATTTGTTGGCCATTACCTACGTTGTGCTTCAATTAATGAGCAAATAAAACAGCTTGAGGAATACGAGAAAGTAACCGTTTACTAGAAAAACATTATGTCTCTGTGTTCAGTTACATGACGTAGACTTCATAAAAAGATTATCTATCTCATTCTCACCTATACTAATGCCAAATAGCAGTGGTGCGTTCCGGTTTGAAGAGTTAGAGAGGCAGTGAAATAACTGGAAATTGTGACAAAATACCTTGGAGTCACCAGGTCATCGAGCTAGTCACATCCTTGTGATATCATTTACGTCACGCGAACTGTATGCTTGTTTGTCGACCAGGTCTAAAAAAGAAATGCATGTACTTACCGCAAGCGGTGCGCGGCTGGGTGGGAGGGAGGAGGGGACGTCGCATCGCGGATGCGACACATTGGTGCGCTGATTTCCTCTGGGAGCACCGCGCTGTTTAGCAGCTGGGACGTGTCACTCGACGTTTAGTATAAGTATCTATTGATCAGATTGATCTTCAGTCGTCGAGACATTGATTAATTATGTCCAGGAATACTCTGTTAGGAATGAAATACTATCAGAAGTACGGTTCAGGGAACGGAAAACAGAATGGAGAAAGATAATCGATTTTTGCCTGAAAAAAGGAAAAAGGTAATATAGTGAAGTAGAGTTGAAGTGTTCTAAAAAAAAAACGTTTTGTTCTTGTTTAAAAATGCAATTAGTAGTCCTATGTAATTTTTTTTTTGTTTTAAAGAGAGGGCGGCAGCATTGGTTTGAATGAAATTTGATACATAAATAGATTATTTAAAACTAATAATAATTTAAAAATAAATATTTGTTGAAAATAAATTCTCTATCTACATTTATTTAACACCCAGTAACATAACAAATATAAATATCATCATATAAATACTTGCTCTGGATGGGAAACGAATCCACGACTCCTGGCGCACAAGATAGAGCCCATCTAACTAAATAAATAACATTGTTTAGTTGATGATTTAAAAGCGACTATAATAGGCCTATATTTAAATAAAGATACTCTGACATTGACTTTAATATATACTAGTTGTAGTGGCCCGCAGTTTCACTAGCGTTAATTTGTAGAACGTTCATTCTAATTTTCACGCCCCTTTTACCTTCTTTGAGGGATGATTTTCGAAAAAAATATATAAATTTATTAATTGGGAATGAAATTTATAAAAGTTCTTTTTTAGTGCTCTGCGTAATAAAAGGAACTTTCTTACAAAATTTCAAGTTTCTAACTGTTATAGTTTAGGCCCTGCGTTAATCATTTTCAGTCAATCAGTCGAAAGGAGAAGCTGACTGACTGTCAGCTTCTCTTTCTACATATACAGCTTATATTACTTCTATTTCTTAATGTAAAAGCAATTTATTTAATGATTTAAAAAGAAGTGTGGCTCAGGGAAAGCTGCACTGTAGCGAAGTCTCTACTAACATCTTAAATGCAAAAATTTTGTATAAATGGATGTTAGTTACTCGTTCACGACAGAACTGCAAAACAGATCTGAACATAATTTGGCATAGAGGATAACAGTCTGGAATAAGATAAAGGCTACTTTTTATCTCGAAATAATGACCCATATGAACCGTTTGATCTGCGACATCGGGCTCGGTGTCGCAGATAGTAGTGATCACCACCCAGGACAAATATGTATATTAAGATATTTATGTCTGGGTGTTAAAAATATGTGGTTTCTTTGTTGTCTGATCCGGAACACAAGTGTTTTAAGCACTTATCAAGAAATCAGTCAATGTATGAGATTTAGGATTTTTTAATTTATGGTTTTATATTTTAATATTTCCACTTAACTATTCATTGTTATGGGATTGTTACTAACTGTAACAACTGATAGTTTTCGAATGTACACCTATTCTGGATAAAGTTCTTTTACGAAAATTGTAAAGCTGTGAACACACGAAGTGCCTCATTATCTAGCGATTAACCAAAACGTACGCTCAAGTAGCAAACAACTTTGTACACAATAATTGGCGATAATGCGTGTTCGAACAAGTTTCGGATCAAGCTCATTAGTTTAATCTATTCCAGTTTACAATAACGTACTGAACATGTAAATTGGGGGAGTTAATGCACCAAAAGTTAGCCTCGCCTCGACCAAGAACCTTAGAGCCTGCAAGTTTCCCGGGAGAACTATGTCAAATTAGCATCCCCGCTAACCCAATAAACACCTGTTCAATGCGCTGTGTGCTCGACAACTCTGGAGAGAACAACTTGGCCGCATAATGGATAGTTGGGTGTGTTATGATGCGATTATACCGATGCATGTTAGGATTACCTGCAGACGGATTGGCACCAACTTGCTCTTGCCCGTGCCCGAATAACGAGGTACGAGATGTGTTGTCTGCTTATTGTATTCGTGTCCTGTTTCTATATATATGTATATTCGTTATTGAGGTATATATTCCTTTTGCACAGGTCCTGTTGCCGGTTATTGACGTGAATTTAGAGTTCAGAAGCAATCTTTTGATGGGCTTGACGCTGTACTTATACGCTAAGTATCCCGGGTTCGAACCCGACCCAGAACAGAAACATTTATCAAAGTCAAATACATTTATTCAAGTAGGCCCATCATAAGCACTTTTAATTCGTCAATAAAATAATAATAGTCATTAGTATTTCCAATAAGAAAATGTATAGGTAATGATGACCCTGATGACCCAAAGGATAATAAAAGTTATTTAACACAGAGATACTTTATTAGGTCCACCCTAAACTAATCTGCTGGACCGATCTAAAACAAAGTTTACTGAAGGTTCATCACGCGACCCACCAAAAAGAACCTGCAAAAAAAACTGGTGGTGATAAAGGTTCCACCAATAGCACACAGGTGGTGTTGGTGGAACCTTTATTGGCAATTGTTGGTAGTTGGCCTGTAGTTAGAAACCTCTACCGGCGTCGGCGCTAACAATCCATTGTCTTCAAGCAACTGGTTAAACTAATTCATTATATGATAACCATTTGTGTATATTCTGTGTTTAGGTTTTATATATGTATTATATCTGTAAATATTCTGTTTTCTATATCACACTAATATATGAGATGTGCTCAGTAACTATTATCGTAGGTATAATTGCAGAACCCGTTCTAGTGGGCTGCGTCATCAACCTGTGGTAAGCTTGATTTTAATACCCACCTGGTGACCGAAAACGTGTTTAAGGTATTCCTAATTAAATGATCAATATCTTAGATGACCCTTGTCATCAGGGTCTCTTGTGCTACCTATAATTATGCATTTAATTAGATTCTCTCAAGAAATACAAATCAACATATCAACTATATAAATTTTACACGAGCTAGACTTCTTACAAAGGTCGTCTGCATTGGTACTCTGACTCATTCTCACTTATTTTTCACCTCTCTCTAATTATGGGCCAATTCCCCCATTTTTGGGGAAGCCTATATAATGCTAATGAATTAAACTTGAAGTATGTACAAGACTATTACTATCCCATCAAAAACAATACTTGTCAAAAAAAACCAAGTCTCGCAATTCAGTTGTTCTGCAGTAAAAAGTTGTGAGATCCATGTAATACCAAGTCGGTTATTAATTTATTCAGTCTCTACTTAAGCGACTTTCTGTCTTAATACGTCCAGTCCATCGCCTGAAAACACGTGTAAATTCAATCGCCTGAAAACACATGTAAATTCAATTATTTAGTGCGATGGCCAAGTCTCAATATGTTTATATAAAACATTAAAGAATTTTAATATCGATATGCGTCACTATAAGATGCTGTTAATTATTACGTAACAACTTAATGCTTCAACTACGGAGATTCCAGACACAATTGATTTTCAATTGTTATGGACCACGATCGTGGTCTTAGAGACTGGACGTATTAAGACAGAAAGTCGCTTAAGTAGAGACTGAATAAATTAATAACCGACTTGGTATTACATGGATCTCACAACTTTTTACTGCAGAACAATTGAATTGCGAGACTTGGTTTTTTTTGACAAGTATTGTTTTTGATGGGATCTCATTTCTTTTTGTATATTGTAAACAGTTACGGATACAAAGCGGCGGCCGCCATGAGTTCAGCCGCGGAACCGTAAGTACTGGTTTTTACCATTGCCGTTGTATACAAATTAGCGTTAATGTAGGTGTCTCCATGCTCGTCACAAGTATACACTTGTAACTCATCCCAATGCGCTACCACATACTCGATTATAGCAAGTCTAATAACGACGACTCAATATTCTCATACATAGAGAATGACAAAGAATGAAATAAACACGAACCATCACCAGGTATAGGAACAGCCCAGTGTGGACAAGGCTGATCATTCACATACAGTATTACTGAATCCATTGCGACTACCTACAAGTTAGATTGCAAAGTTATTTTTATGCAGAAATACGATTAGGTAATAAGAAATTTATAAATACTTAGGTACTTAAAGTATCAATATTTAATTTAAATTATTTATTCGAACAACGTCTAAATTGTAAGCAAATACAGTAAATTGTAAGCAAATAATATCAGTAAACCAATGAGAGTAGCTTTTAGTCGTCAAACTAATAATAAAGCAATCGAAATTATCAATGAAAATCCCAAACTTATAGGTAAGAATTCTGGGCACATCCGAACAGCATTGGGTCGCTCGCGCGTATGAGCGCGGCTGCTGCTCTCTCGGCGACATTCACTTGCGCACGCCCCGCCACTGTCCCCGCCGCGCCACTGTCCCCGCCCCGCACCCTCGCGCGGCGCGTAGCAACGGCCGTGCTAACTCGCTAGCGTCTATAATTATATAATAATTATATAACTATACAACCTTATGCACTCGTAATAAGTACGAATACGCACGTAGGTACGTTTTTTGCATTAATAAATAATTTAATACACGTGTTTTCATGACGGGAATACCGATTGGCTGTATGGGCTTAGTTTTTTTTGCGGTTTTTTCTAGATTTTTTAGTTTTTCCTTGATTTATTCGCCAAACACTACTTACATTCCAAATTTGAAGCTTCTAGGTCTGCTAGAAGTGCCTTAGACTTTTGATGATCATGAGTCAGTGAGTGACAAAATTAAACAAAATTAAGAAATTTGACCCGTTATAATTCTTAAAATACTGGTCCAAATTGAATGAAATTTGAAATATGCGTGTCTTTACAATGCCTGCATGGTTACTGAAAATTTCAGTCTTCTAGTTTTATCCACAACGAAGTTACAGGGGGTCGAAAATGGCCTGAATTGCTCCGAGTTGCTTCGAGAAAAGGATGGTACGGCCGTGACGCTTTTTTGCTCGACTTGGTGGGGGCACTGCCGTGCCCCCAGATATGCGTAAATATATACAAGTATTATGTTTTATTTAGGTAAATAAATTACCATATATGTATACATAAACTATTCGAAGCTACACATGACTAGGCACTATTGCAAGTACAGCATATGCTGTAACTAGATGAATAGTTGTCAAGTCAAAATCTGGATGGAGTTAACCGCGGCCGCAAGGCCGTCACTCCTCGTCAAACTTTATATGAGTGGCTTTTACGTCGACAGCCCGGGTCCAACACAACCAAGCAAATATATCCTTTAACACGCAGACATAACGTTGCAATATCAACTGTGATACGAAGCGAAAACACTCCCCAGAGCAGCGATACAGTTACAAAAGCCGAAACTTGAGTATTACGGGTCAAGCAAGTGACTGCTTGTGCTCTGCGAATGATTGCTCGGACTGTAAATGGGGAGGGGGACATTGCACCGGCATCGACAGACGGCAAACTAATCCAATAATGGTGTTCGGTGTACAATGCAGGCGGGGAACCGGACACCCGCGCGCCGACTTAGCCAGGCGCGCTTGTACGACTTCGGACGTGATTCTGTAACGCCGTGTGCACGGATTTCTAATACTAATCCTGTTGCAGCCATACATTCATGCAACAGCTGTTCTAAAACAAAAGAGAGTTGAGTTACAGGTATGAGTAGGTCGGTCTAAACCCAGCAACCTTCTACATTTCACTTTTTTTTATCTTTGTAACTAATATTTGATATATCGGTGATTGTCTTTGTGGTCTGATTATAACTGTGAGGTACAGGCAGAGTAGAAAAGTACCTCACCTTGTACAAGGTGTATTAAGGAGCGACTTAGGTACAAGAAATGAAAGATGGCGGTATATCGGCGCGGATGGCGTGGGTGGGCAACAGTATTCCCGACGCGAAAGCTGCGCTTTACGATTGCCAGTAGGTACGCTTGCCCAGCGCGGCAAATTTGGACAAAATTCTACCTTTCTTGGGAGGCTTATTCCCAGCAGTGGACTTCCAATGGATGATATTATGATGATGAAACAGAATGATTCAAGGGAAGGTTTAATATATATAATATAGTATCAAAATACAGATCATTTTAAAAGTATCTAATGTGATATCGTAAATAAATTTTTTTTTTTGTGATTACATAGCAATAGCTGGCTGACCCCAACAAAATAGATCAAAATAATGTTCTACAGTATACAATAAAGAGGTCTACAAACAAGTTTGCGATGGTAAATGTCTATCTCTTAGTTATAAGCAACAATAACCATTATTATCGTTGTTGCATCCGGGGCGGGTAGCGATGTGGGTTTAATGATAATTTTCATTAGCGAAAACAAAGTAAGTATGGAGATCTGCTCATCCAAGCGACTTGTTCCAGCAAATAGATTATACAATCGATAATAAGGTTTATTTTTCAGATTAGTGATATTTTTTATCGTCTTTTGTCATATGCTTTTTTGCTGCAAATGCTTGTAAACATCAGTGTTTAATTTTTTAGAAAAATAAGCGTACAGTCCGCGTGGTAGTAAGCGCCATAGTAGTATGTAGACGTTCGTAATATCACAAGGATATCACTAACGCGTCACCAACCTTGTGACATGACGAGTCTTTCTCACCATTTTCATCGAAATAAAGCATTACGAACTATTTGGTGGTAAAAATAGGTGAGAGAAAGGTACCAATTCGGATCACCTTTGTGTGAGGTCTACCTTATATCATCAACCTCATCAGCCATTGGATGTCGACTGCTGGACATAAGCCTCTCCATGACATGAGGTTTTTCGCCTATAATTGCCGCACTGGGCAAGCGTGTTGGCAATCGTCGAGCGCAGCTATCGCAACGGGGATGCTGCTGCCCATCCTCGCCCTGTGCATTTGAGCTGCACTGTTTTGGATGGATATACTGCCATCTGTCGGTTTCGGTACCTTAGTCGTCTCTTACGATACCTGGTGCAGTGGGAAGTACTATTTTATTCAGCCGGTACTTCACGGCACTCCGCCGGTATCTCACGGCACTACCATGTATTTATTCTATATTCTTATGAGCTTAAATAAGTTTATATATAAACAAATATTTATTATGTTTGTTTATGTAATAGTAGTAAGGTATTAGCTTTACTGCGGAGAGCAATATGTTTTAGAAAACCTGTGGATAAAAAGGTCAATAAAATTAATAAAAAAGGGGAATAAAATGTTGTGTAACATATAATAACACATAGTTTCTATATATTTTTACAAGCTTTATTTTAGTTGCAGTTGTATGTATGTATGTATATTTGTAAACGACTTATTCGAAGTCGATTTTGTCAACTTTAAAATTAGAATTGAAGCCAACACAATATTTTGATAAGATGATTTTATTATCCTGATCAGGACCTCATGAAAGAAATTCCTCTGTGTAAGAGGAAGTGAGACCTCGCAGCCTGCGCATGCGTACTGTCTACATAATTTCCAGCCTAAGTACTTATTTAGTTATTATAATTTAACAATATTGTACTATAAAGTAAAAAATAAAATTTAAAAACACTAACACGATTTTAAAATACATCAAGCCAAAAGTAAAAAAATATTTATTATTTCATAGTGGAAATAATGCTGAAAAAAAATTCTAGTCGTATACGATAGTCGTGTGCGTTGTACCATATTTTTATCATTATTTATCATTATTTTTATTTTATAGTTTGATTTCTTACTAAAGGGTGGACTTTAGTTTTTTAACTATATTTTTTGTTAGGAGTATTCTACTCATAGTGAATAAAGTCTTTTTGTTATTGTGCTATATATTAGGGTACCAGGCGGGCCTGATGGCGTAGACGGCAGTAGTCCTATTTTATGCACGAAGAGTCGTGGGTTCGAATTGGTACCTCACTCTCACCAATATCTACCGCCAAATAGTAGTGTTCGCATTGCTCTGTTCCGGTATGAAGGGTGAGAGAGGCAGTAGAATTCTTGGGTAAAGTGACATAGTATATTTAAGTCACACGGTTGGCGACGCGCTAGAGGTATCAAATCAAATTATAACTTTCGAATCGTCAAAATTAATAAATAAAACAATTTAATTAAAATAAAATTGTACTAAATTGTATTGCATTCATAATACCGATGACCCTGATGACCCCACGGGATCATAAGAGTCATAAGAACTTCGTGATGTTTCGGCGTCTATTGGGTGCGGTAACGCTCATTGTCACGTGGAATGTATGCTTGCTTGTGAACCTAGTGTAATCATCATATTAACAGCTGCAAGCCATCTCAGATTGTCTGTCCACTTACGCTTTCCGGTACGTGATCTCCATTCCAGAACCTTACGACTGCATACCTCATCGGTACTGCGTGCTAAGTGCCCTGCCCACTGCCAATCTAACAAGCTAATCCACCTGCTATGTCATTAACTTAAGTTCTTTCACGGATCGTCTCATTTCAGATTCGGTAGTGCAAAAGTAAATAATAAAAAAAAGTATCCCAAAAAGCCGGTTCTCAGCCGCCTCTATCGACAGCTAATACAGAGATATACTATTCTACTCAGACGGTATACAGTAAAAATAACAGCTTCAAGTAACTACCTTCTTAGACTCGCATAACAAAAAAAAACGTGTAAACACACCGCGTATTAATTAACACGGATGTGTGTATTTGACGAGTACACGGCGCCGAATTTAATTACATATCACGCGGGCTGAGTGACTGTAATAGATTAAAGCCATGCTCACATTGTTATTAATTGCTTATGCATAAATTTACTCCTTGTATGTCAGCCGTAATAACTGGATGTACGGCGAAATGTACGCGCCGGCGACGCCGCGGAGATTGGCCCGCTTTGACTGTGGTATATTTGTATGTAATATTATTGTTGGAATATTTTCGTCTCTATATAGGCTTATTACAATATATACTATTGGGTTTGAATTTGTGGATGATGCTACCATCATCATACCAGCCATTGGAGTGACCGACCCGACGGCGCAGATGGTAGTGATCCTATCTTATGCGCCACGGGTCGTGGGTTTGATTCGAGCCTATGAAAAATATTTATATGATGATATTTGTTTGTTCTGTATTTCTGGGTATTTATTCCAATGTAATCTGGCATCCGTAACACGAGTTCTTTACACGACTTACCTCGCGGAGTTAGGTTAATGTATGAGATGCTATGGGAATTTTATAATTTATTTTATTATTAGATATCCAGCTGTGGACATAGGCCTCCCCAAAAAAGATTGAATTTTATTGCCGAAAATTGCCTATAATTGCCGATATTTCGTGTAATGATTAATTATTTTTCTTTAATATTCGTGTATTTATGTAGTACCTCCCCCTGTGCCAGGTATCGTAATAGATGACCAAGACACCAGAATTAATAGACGGCGGTATATCCATCCGAAACAGTGCAGTAAAATGCACTGGCTGGGGATAAGCTGAAAGCTTCACTCTACGATTGCCAAACACGCTTGCCCACCACGGCAATTATGGGAAAAAAAACCTCTACTCTTGGAGAGGCCCATGTCCAGCTGTGGGCTTGAAATAGCTGGTTTGATGATGATGATGATATTTTGCTTTTAAATTAATAACTTGACTAATTGTTTAGTTTGCAAATTAATAACTTGACTATACAATTTTGTTTTTTTTTCAGGAATAAATGTCTATCCTGCATACTGCACCATTGCCTCGCTGAGCAGTTGTGGCAATCGCAGAGCGTAGCTTGATAATAGGATAGCCTATCTTCGCCCTGTAGCAATAAATAATACAAATCTTTGGCGTTATCATCAATTTCCCTACCCTTAAGTTTCGATAAATCATTTGCTTCTCACGATATCCGTTATAGTGAGAGATCTTCTTCTTTTCTATCGGTACCCTACGGTTTTGCGAGCACTTACTGTACTTATAGAGCTGACATTCCACGTATTACATTTTATTGTCGTAGCAGCCATGAGATGTCCACTGCTGGATATAGGCCGTTCCCAAATAAGAGGGAATTTGCCCATAAATGCCGCGCTGGGCAAGCGTGTTGGCATTCGCAGAGCGTAGCTCCGCGACGAGAATGCTGCTCTTTCTCGCCCTGTTACATTCCAGCTTCACTGCTTCGGATGGATACACCGCCATCTGTCGCTTCTTACGACAACTGATACATATTCTACTTAGCCGGTACCACACGGTATTACATTTATCAGAAAGTAAATGACTTCTGGCACTCTTAAGATCTTCGGCTTCAACAACATCGGTGGCGTTATTATGTGTAATTTATTCATTAAAAAAATTATGTATGATCAGTAAAAGGGTTAATTAAGAAAGCTTACGTAAGTGGAAGTACAGTGAATTCGTTTCTCGTAACTAGCCCGCGTCAGCGGCCTGTTAAATTTTACTGTTATCGGTATAGTTACAAGAGGCGAAATTGAATTCAATTACTTCGGTTGTTGTATGCTTACGAGAGTAATTGGCGTGGGGATTTAACAAGATCGCGCGATTGGGGCTTAAGTACTGTGTCAAATATCTACTCAACGGTTTACTGTTTTTGGAATTAAATTATATATATTGTATAATATTATGTGTTAATATCTATGTTATATACAAATCTCTACTGTAGTCTGTCGTAAGAGGCAACTAAGGTACCAGAACCGACAGATGGCGGTATATCCATCCGATGCAGTGTAGCTCATGTGCACAGGGCGGGGATGGGCAGCAGCATCCTTGTCGCGAAAGTTGCGATCTGCAATTGCCAACACGCTTGCCCAGCGCGGCAATTATGGGCAAAATTCCACCTTTTTTGGGTAAGCCTATGTCCAGCAGTGGACTTCCAATAGCTGATGTGATGATGATGACTGTAGTCTGTTTATTATTTACAGACGCTATTTACTGCCTCGTTAGCGCATTTCTTAGTGCTCTTAACTCGTGCGCCAAATCGTAGGTTCGATCCACAGCCAGGGCAAATATTTATATGAGTAATGGTGAATTATTTTCTTTTATTCTTTATCTCGGTATCAAATATATGTATTTAAGTAATATATTAGTAATTACTTTGTTATCTGATGTCAGTAAAATAAGTGCTTAAAATGCTTTATCCCGGAGTTAAGTTATGAGATGCGTGTTTTTCTGTTAATTATTTTAATTCAACGTGGTAAGTCTTGTAAGCAGAGCGTTGGGCTTTATTTAATGATCCTGATTTAGAAAAATGCCTAATGTTATTAGGTGTCAGTGTTTGGTGCAGGTGTATTGGTATTTTCATCTACATCTGATCATTTTCTTCTTTGCTCTTTTTACACTAAAGTTTTTTAGCTTTCCGTCTCTGGAATGCGACCTGTCGTGATTGACCTGCGACTGATTAAGGTTAAACTAAAGACATTAAGGAAAAAGTAGATTTGCACATTCTCTTTTTCCCAATCAACTTTTTTTATGCTTCTTACCTCCTTTATCAATGTCTAACAATGAGGGATTCATTTATTTGGATTTTTTTGTTATAAGTATTGATTAACAGTTATTGATTTAGCAAACCAGTTTTTTATCAATAAAGCCTTTAATAGCCTTTTAAGCCTCAAAGTTCGTGTTTCGTATTACGGCACTGTTAGAAATGAGTCTCATCAAGAGATTTTCAAAAGCACAGACTGTATATGATTATTGTACAATTCAGCTTCTATTTTTCGTGAGACTAGGTCCACAAACAAGCGTAAAGTCCACGTGATACGTAACATCATAAGGATATCACAAACACATTATCAACCTTAAAGCAAGGCGAAGATGGTAGTGATTCCATCTTGTGCGCTAAAGACCGTGGGCTCGATCCCCACCCGGAGCAAACATTAATAATTGGATTTTTTCTGTGTTTGTGAGTTATTAATAATTATCTAAGTATTATATCAGTAATTACTCTATTACCTAATGTCTGAAACACAAGTGCTTTAAGCATCTTATTTCCGAGCCAGGTCGACGTATGAAATGTCGTGTAAATTCAATTTATTATTTATTAATACTACACCTTGTGATTTAAAGATATTATGTCACATTAATTTTACTGTCTATCTCAACAGTCAAACCTGAACACAGCAAAGCGAACATTACTATTTGTCGGTGGTAATACGTGAGAGAAGAAGTATTTATTTATTTAACTCTATTGGACAAAATGTACAAATGGCGGACGTAATGCCAGATGGCATTATCTCCCAGTCAACCATTACACAAAACAGAAAAAAATATATATATATATATATATATAGTGGTGCAGGCAATATATATACAAAATAGATTAACGTGGCATACATATTTGTATAAATAAACTCAATAAATGCATATGATATGAAAAAAGTGTTGTAAAAATTTATTCTGTATTTTTTTAACTCCATCTTTGTCTAAGCTGTACTTGTAGTTTTACAGCCTTATTGGCTAATAGCCTGCCTACTGCTACTGACTTGAGAATTTTCTAGTCACTAGATCGATTCGAGCACATTTCAGTACTATGTAAGTGGAGACCTGAAATACAGGTGTAACATATCTTAGGCTCCAGTCCCTCTAAATATTGTGTGTTTAAACTACATAGTTTAAAGTTTCTTTGTTTTGTTTTATCTCAATTTCTAACCTAACAATTAAGCTGAATTTCTACTAACATGGAATAGTGTGCACATTTAATATTCTGGTAGATAATAAATATTGTTTTTATTCTTTTATTTAATAAAATACAATAATAAATTCTCACATCATCTCATTAACTTGATTCCGTGAAAGTCGCTTCAAGCACTTGTGTGACGGACATCAGACAACAGAGGAATCACAAATATACTAGATAAATACATATATTTTACACCCAGACATAGAACAAACACAAATACTATCATGTAATTTTTTGTCCTGGGTGGATCCAACCCGCGACTTTTGGCGCACAAGACAAGATCACTACCAACTGCGCCATCGGACCCGTCAATATTTATAAAATATCACTTGCATGATTACCGAAGTGTTTTCGACAAATAGCAAGTGATGCATAAATATGTGAAAGCTACAGGGATATATCAAAAGAAACAAGAATAAATATGTCCTTGTGTGAAGATGACTAACGATTCAGGTAAGATTTCAGCTATGTGTTTCGGAAGCGCGTGTTAGTCACTCGTCCGCATAAGATTGCCGGAGTGCTGTGAGTCAGCATTCAATGACCTACTAATCCCCACTAATATTATAGATGCGAGAGTTATGTCTGTCACAATCCCACTCCTAATTCTTTGATCCATTTTTGATAAATGATATGGAGAACTTTTGGTCTTGAAAATAGAAAATTAAATGACGCGCCCGATGGTGCTGATGGTACTGATCTTGCGTTGCGTGTCTTTCGTTTCTGGGTATAAAATATGTATTGAGTATTCCAACATTGCCTGATGTCAGTAACGTATGTACTTTAAGCGACTTATCTAAGAGTCAGGTCAATGTATGGTGAAGTTATTATGTGAAGTAAAAGGTGGAATGAAACGTTGCTTTTTTCGAATTTAGAAATATAAAAATTGATATCACGGATACCCCTTTAAAAATGCTCTCTAAAAATATTTTTATTGGCTTTGGATTATGGATAGTAGCGTATAAAATAATTAAATCTTACCCATTTATATTTCGCATATAGGACGCATTTTTATGTTGACTACGAGTTTTTGTATTAAGTTTATTATCATCATCATATTATAAGCCGTTAGAAGTCCACTGCTGGATACAGGCCTCCCCAAGATAGGGGGAATTTTATCCATAATTGCCGTGCTAGAAAAACATATTGATAATTGCAAGGTGCAACTTTCGCCACGGGAATGCTGATGCCCATCCCCGCCTTGTGCATTTGAGCTGCACTGTTGCGGATAGATATACCGCCATCTGTCGATTCTAATAACTAACTCGCCTCTTACGACATTTGGAACAGGGGAGGTACTATTCTAGTAAGCTGGTACTTTACAGTCAGTATTAAGTTATTAATTTAGTGAAGAAAGCGAAAATGTAATTAATTAGCAGAATAGAGGGTTGAACAGACGTCGTGTTCGTGTGTATCTCGGTTTCCTTATGGCAACCGTTCTCAAGATTGACAAAAGATTAAAAGTCATTTTGTAATTTGTTACGATTTCGACATTTTTGTATCTATATTTAGAAGCAGAACTTTAATACGAACTTTGCACTTCCCCTTTACCCCCTTAAGAGATGATTTTCTAAAAGAAATGTGTTAAAAAAGGAACTTTAATACTGTATTACTTCGAATACTACGAATAACTTCAAGAAAGTAAGGTACCGGCAGAGTAATATAGTACCTCCCCTTGTAACAGGTATCGTAAGAGGCGACTAAGGTACCAGAACCGACAGATGGCGGAATATTAGATGGCGGGGATTCCTCATCGCAAAAGCTGCGCTCTGCGATTGCCAACACGCTTGCCCACCGCGGCAATTATGGGCAACTTCAATATATTTTAAAAAATTATCGTTTAAATTCATATATTATATTTAAATATTAGTGTGAGAGTTCTCTGTTTTTTAGAATTACTTCAATAAACTATTATATTTAGGTTATAAGTTTCTTATAATAATTGTGAATTCAATCCCTATGACAATCCCGATGGCGCAGATGGTAGTGATCCTGTCTTGTACGCCAAAGATCGTGGGTTCGATCCTCGATGTTTAAGTAGTATATTTGTGGTTCCTCTGTTGTCTGATGTCTGTAACACGACTGCTTTGAGCGACTTATTGGGGAATCAAATGGATTTATGAGATGTTATGGATTTTTTTTACAGTAATATCTTCTTTAGAGTGTTTGTTCTCGGAATAACAACAGTTCCTTAGGGATACGATTCAGTCCAGGTGAAATCGGGGACAGAAAGCTAGTTTAGTTAAAGAACGGATACAGACAGACAGATGCACGTTTGTATCGTTTGTACTACCGCGTTCGTAGTACTTTCAGGGATTAATGTAGCATATTTGGCAACGAGATGCCACTTACCCCCCCGCCCCATTCCCGCCCCGCGCTGTCTATGTTCCTAGATGCGAGTGAATGCCAAAATACGCTCTTCATCCAACGATAATGTCATAGTTTTCAGACTCAAGCTGATTTGCACATTTCTGTTAATGTACAATAAAAGTAGTGTTTTAAAACTTGCCAATACAGAATTTGTATGCATTTAGGATGGTTTTCTAACAGAAGTTGTAAGGTCACAACATCCGTTGAGTCTTGTCAATGCGTAAATCAGAACTAATATTATTAATTCGCTTTTACGTACTGGCAGAGTAGAATAGTACCTCCCCATGTACCAGATGTCGCAAGAGGCGACTGAGATAATGTGATATCAGCATTCAATTCAATTTATTCCAGACCTATGTCCAATAGTCCTATGTTCTACGGCTTCTATGACGATTCATAAACCTTTAAAAGTTTGAAGCAATTAAAAAAGGAAAAATTGTTATTTAATTGCTAAGAGGTTCCATGAACTGAAAAATGCTAAAATAAGTATTTATTTGCTTATTATTAAATCTAATTTGTATGATTATAAAGTTGAACGCAAATTATTTCAAGTAGTTGCACTTAACTATCGCATTAATGCTTGAAAAAAAATCTTGAAAGAGCTGAAACTGTAAAAAAAAGTTTATCGCACAAACAAGAATTCGATTTACATTTCTTAATTGCATACCTAAGTTGGCACTCGACTGGATTACATTTCTTTAGGTGATAATCTACAGTGCAGTAGGTCTTGGCAAGTTTTTATGCTGCAGTTTTTGCGGCAATTACCTCTAATTTGTTGTGTGCGAGCGGTTAGTCACTGCGGCTTACCTTCCCGCTAAATATGCTTATTTGGGTTGGTCCAGTCTGCTTTTGTTGACTAATTAATTTATTTGTAAACGGTGATATAATTCAAGGAAATACGCGAAACACATTAGTCATATTTGGTCGGGCAGTTCTAAGTATATGCAGCTCGCACTTAGAAGGCATTTTGAGTAAGATGTATTTATCTATAAGTATTATATACTCATTTGCAAAAAAACGGGCACCTGAGCAATGAACCATTTCAAATGTTACTATTGGTTTAGTTGATTATTATAGGTAGTTTTACTTTCACAATTTTGTAGGTTAATATAGAAATAACCGCTTTCGTCAGTATTATCATAAAATTTTGGTATAATTTTTGGGTTTTAATGCTAAAGTTCACTAGCAGTGTATGCTCGCTAGTAGTGCATATGCACGTGAAGTAAAAGTTAACAAAGATTTTTGTTTGTTTTTTTTTAATAAAGTAAAAGCAGATCAATGTTTAGTATCGAGTGTGACCTCTAGCTGAAATCACAGCTTCAATTCGTCTGGGTATGCTAGCGAGGATATCCCTAAGAACTTGCTTGCGGATTACGTTCTCACTCCGCGGTAATTACATTCTTCAGCTCTCTGATGGTCTGCGGAGCCGGTTGTACTGATCTCACGCATCGTTTCAGAACGTCCCAGAAATGTTCTATAGATTGAGTCAGGACTTCGAGCTGGCCAATCTAAATGCCGTCCTCTTGCACATACGCTTCCACATCGCCAGACCGGTGGGCGCGAGCGTTGTCGTCCATAAATATTGAGTCTTTGCCTAAAGCGGCCAATGCGGGTTGTGCATGAGGAATAAGAACTTCCGTTATGTATCGATGTCAGTCAGTGAAACATTTTTTTGTACCATTTGTGTTTTGGAACTTGACTTTGCCGTTAATTACATTACATTTACTCATATTATAGAAACTTTAGTTGTGATTTAATTAACTGTGTCGCCCAAAGGACTACAAATAACATTTTAATTACATATTCAACACGCAAAACAGACACAAAACAAACAAAAATAATCATCATAAATATTTGTTCGCGCTGGGATCGAGCCCACGACCCTTAAGCTCAAAGTAGGATCACTACAGGACACACACATACATATAAATTCGAGTTCTAACCACATTATTTTCAATACTTTTTGATCCGTACGCACCAATTTACTTAAAGGACAGATTCCAATTCCTATCTTCCTCTCACGAACGTAATCTCCGTTCTTCTAGTACTCTTTCGCTCTTAACTCCTTCTCATCACTCTAGTTTTTTGACAAACTCTTTTACAGTGACAGCTATACGACTCTGCTTCCGCTGAATATTAAGCAATCCCCAAACAAATTTAACCTGAAACGCTGTCTCCGTACTTTATTTACTGATGCTGCTTCTCTAACTTTATAACCCTATTTTATTATAAATACATATATTATTATACATATATATATATATATATCATATGCATTTGCTGCGTTTATTTATACAAAATATGTATGCCACGTTTATTTATTTTGTATATATATTGCCTGCACCACTATATATATATATTTTTCAGTTTTGTGTAATGGTTGACTGGGAGATAATGCTATCTGGCATTAAGACCGCCATTTGTACATTTTGTAACATTTTGTGCAATAAAGTTAAATAAATAAATAAAAAAAATACATATGCGCAAACGGGCTCGTCCATATCGTCTTTATAAATGATGTGGGTAGGTGATCCATTCCCAATAAATCACCACCAGTTTTCCTTACAGGTTTCCTTTCTGGTGGGTCGCGTAATAAACCTGCAGTGAACTTAGTTTTAAGACTCGTTTGCTACCGACAGAATAGTGTAAGGGCCCTGCTTAAACTAGGCCCACCTAATAAAATCATCTATTACTTTTATGATCCCTTGGGTCATCAGGGTCATCTGTATTTATGTTATTATTAATACTTATTTAATTGACTTGAAAGTGCTTGTTAGTTGATTGTAAAGTGCTTGTAATGGTCTTACTTGAATAAAGTATATTTGATGTTGTCTTTTAAAGTCAGGTATTGTATCCCCGTAGTTTTCACAATGTTAAAACTCGTGTATCCAGTGTAATTAGCGGGACTGCGCACGCCGCTACGTCGAGCAACACCTGCCAACTTCACCATTAAGCTGTCTTGCTTAGCGAAACATTAATCGTGTGCGACCTCACCGTCTGGCCCAGTTTTAGGTTCAAAATAATCGTGGGGTACCGGCAGAGTAGAATAGAACTAGGTATTGTAAGGGTCGACTAAGGTCCCAGAACCGACAGGTGGCAGTATATCCAGCAAACAGTGTAGCTCAAATGTACAAGGCGAGTATGGACAGCAGCATCCCCGTCGCAGAAACTGCTTGCCAAGCGTGAAAATTATGGGCAAATTCCCTCTTTCTTGGGGAGGCCTATATCCAGCAGTTCCAATGACTTCCAATAGCTGGTATGATGATGATGATGACAAATCGTGAAATTTGAGTATCAGTATAAGAATGGATGTTAAGGTCTTCGGTTTACGGTTTTTTTTTTATCTGACAAGTCCACAAACAAGCAAGCAAGCGTCACTGCAACGTTTAGACGCTTGTGTCATTACAAGGATATCACTAGCGCATTGCTTTGACTTGAAGATATTACCCAGTAATTCCGTGATCAGACGCCCCGCATTGAGTTGTAGAACTTTCAAAATGATTTTGCAATAGTTTACGCATGTTTCATAATATTCAATTCATTTGGATAACTTAAAACATAGCAAAGGCAAAGATAACTCTTATGGATTAGATCCTGCGTTGTTATTTCAGTCAATAAGTCAGTCAATAAGTCAGTCAATAAGTCAGTCAATAAGTCAGGCAACTACTCCTTTTATAAATTCAGAGTAAATTTTTAACAAATTAACTTTGTAACAATAAATGCCATTCAATTCTAAAAATTAGGCGGTGAGCACAGAACACAGACAGTTTTGGTTCTTTCATTCAATAACGACGGCTCCGTAGCTTGCGAAAACAAACTTAATGTTGGTTCGCGGATTTATTTCCATTGTCATAGTTTAAAACTGCTATTTGTCTGGCAACTGTAATATTATGTTATCGCCATTATTCATATTTTATATTTTTTCATAATGAAGTCCGCTTTTTACCGGATTTGACCGATATTTTTGTTTTGGGATAAATACAATCATTTTATATTGATAAATAGTTATGAAACTCACATTTATATGAATGCTAAATTTCAGAGCAATTAAGTATGATATCGATATCTAGCAATAATCTTAATGATAAAAGTTCGAGGCCGTATTGAATAAATATAAGAAATAATAATATAGAACTGAATTCCTTCGAGACTAATACGCAGTCGTTCAATGTTTGATACGATAAGCAACAAGTATGAAAGTACAATAATTAGATATCAATTTCTTCGTATAAATATACTTAATTCTTATTAATGTGGTATATGTAGGTGTCTGTACGTGATAATCTACACTGTTTTGTATATATTTTTGACCAACAAGGTCGACAAACAAGCATACTGTTCGCGTGATAGTAAACGTCACAGGCTTTACACGCTCGTAATATGCCGCAATGCCCGCATTGAGAACACTGGTATTCGATGGTAGAAATAGGTGAGTGAGGTACGAACGCAGACGACCATATAAATAAAATAAATTCCTACAACATATGATACATTGTCAGTAGATCAGTACATCCCTCCATAAAAGCTGTTGGCAGAGGCACCTGAAGTACCATTCCAATCCAACCAATACAATACATTACCAATCCATTTGAGTAGTTTAGTTCGAATGCCAGAAGGCGGGGAAGGGTGGAACATTTGCAATTGCCTATACGCTCGCAAAATATTCTTGTGTTATCTTAATCTTAGTATATGTCAAATAGTAAATATTCTAGGGTGTATTTTATATCGAACCTATTGCTGGTTGACTCTGATATGGTTCCAGCGTTACCGGGAGAAAGTTGCAGGATCCTCTGCTTGCAAGCTTTTAGCATAGAGTACGTGTCGATTGTAAGCGTTACTGCAGTCTATATAGGCTCGTATTATCACTAACGCGTTGATAAACTGATGATATATCACATTACCCAGTAATTTCACTGACTTTCCCACCCTTAAAACTGGAACACAGCCATGCGAACACTGCTATTTGGCTGTAAAAACAGCACACGATCTTTGTATGAGGCCAACCTCATGAGTCAACTTTGCGAAGGCGGCTGCGCTTGTAAAGTTTGCGAGATTGGAACAAAATCAACCGCAATCACCCAAGGGCACCTATTAGGCACGGCTTGAGTAGGCGTCGTTTGGGAGGACTGCAGAGCAGAAGATCGATTGAGCCCAGCTGCTCCAGTGCGGCTGGTGTGCGCTGTGTGGGGATGATATCACGCACTTAACTATTGGTGCGCTCTACTTCTGCGATATATATCATCAGCCATATTGTAAATCCTCTGAGAAGAATTTAGTAAGAATTTTTCCCATAATTACCACGCTGGGCCATCGTATTAGCAATCACAGAGCGCAGCTTTTTGGATGGATATACCGCCAACAGTCGGTTCCCGTACCTTAGTCTCCTCTTACGACACCTGGTTTAGAGGGAGGTATTATTCTACCCGGATATATATATATAAATTCAAAGACTATACAATTGTAGCAGAGCCCTGAATCAAAGTTTAAATAACATCATTAAAATCGAACTAACGGATGCCACACAACCCTTGTAAAACTTCCGCACCATTGTGGTATTGATTAACATTGTTATTTGTCGCCGGATAGTTGGGAGCGGCTCTACACAGGAGCGCTAATGGCGAAGTTTGCACGCGTAATGAGATTGCCAACATCTAAACACCCCGCTGCGAACCAACGATACACTCTCCCATCACAGCACTAAGTAAATAGGTACAGAAGTCAATCTACATGGGAAGTACTCTCGGGCTACGCACACATAGACTCTGCTTATGGGCGCGCTGTGTCGGATATGTTGGTAAAATATTTTATTTATTATTCAATATATCTGGCCCGGCAAACGTTGTTCTGCCATATAAATGATATAGGTTAAGAAATTACTAAAACAGCTATTTAAAAATAAGGGTCGGTGATAGAAAGGTAAAAATTTAGAGTACATTGCATTTTTTAATGCTAGATTATAAAAAAAAAATGTTAATTATGAAAATAAAATTCGGTTTGAATAACCATTATTACTCAATCATACCAGCCATTATAAAACTGGACATAGGCTCTCCAAGAAAGCAGGTTTTTTGCTCATTATTGCCGCGCTGGGCAAGCGTATTGGCAAGCGCACATCGCAGCTTACGCGATAGGGATGCTGCTGCCCATCCCCGCCCTGTGTATTTGAGTTGCACTGTTTCGGATGGATATACCGCCATCTGTCGGTTCTGGTACCTTATTCGCCTCTTACGACACCTGGTGCAGTGGGAGGTACTATTCTACTCACTGCATTACTTAGGGGTATGAAAAATAGATAGAATTCGATTCTCAGACTTGCAAGATCAGAATATAAAATTTCATAAGTCAAGCCGTTTCGGAAGAGTATGGTAACAAATACCATGGCGTGAGAATTTTTTGTATTAGATATATCCATTTGTCCTGTTTCATCTACACTAATCTTATAAAGAGAATTTTTTGTAAATTTGTTTGTTCGTTTGGAAGAAATAAACTCAAAAACTACCAGACGGATATCAATAATTTTTTCACCATTAGATTAATGTAGGATCATCATGCTTGAGTAACATAGGCTATATTTTTACTAGAAAACATTTAGGATCCCAGCTAAAATTTTATTAATGCAATCGAAGCTATAATAAAAATTGCCATAAAATGACTTTCGTAGCATGTGCTGGCTGGATAGGATCGTGAATATAAGATTTTGAAGACTACGATCAGATTCAGCCAATCTTAAATAAGTTTAACCCAAAATTTTAAAGCAATTGTCCACCCGGGCTAAGCCGGAGCGGAACGCTAGTCTGTATATTTAAAAGGAAGAACTAACTGACTGAACTAACGCAAAACTGAAATAATTATGAACATAAAATTGCACAGAGGTTCGTTTTGCAACGTAGAAAAGCACTAAGAAAGATTTTTTTAAAGTTGCATCCCCTAAGGTAAAACGGAGGTGCAAAGTAAGTAAGTAACTTGCTGTTTTTAAAGTTATTCAAATGAAATTGAGTGTAAAGTTTTTCAATGAAAGGATCGCTATAAATTTCAAGTTGGGTTAAATCACGGGGTACTGCTAGCTCTGAATAAATAAAACAATAAAATATGTGTGTTACTACTAGGGAATGCAATCCCGATCCCGCGGGATCTCGATCTCGCGTGATCTCGGGTAATATTTCGGGATCAATCCCGACGCATCATATGACGTGATCCCGTTCGAGATTGACGGGATTGGGCGACAATAGTCAGCGACGTTAGTGAAAATATTTTAATTAACATGCGGCTGCACAAACTAGCAAATCGCTTCAAGAGGAATTAGAAGAAACTCTGCGAGCGTCCTAAAGTCCTTTTGCACGTATATCCACAACGTCCACGAGCTTAGACAAATACCATAGCATTAGAGTCTACCATAAAGTAAGAAATGGATTTATTTGAGTGTGGAGAAACAGGGGGCGATTTTTACAGTTTGTATATAATTGCTTCGCCACTCTATTGCCAACTAGTGTTGAGTCAGAAGGCATTCTCAACAGCAAGTTGCATAGCAAAATACATTAGATGCCGTTTAGCAGATAATACTGCTAATACCCTTTGTCTTTTAAGGAGTCATTTTCAAAATCACTCGTCTTAAGTAACTACTGCCTAATTCCTTTGAAATATGTTTATTATTATTTCGATTATTACCTAATTTACCAATGTTAACTTCCTTAAAACTTAATGATTATTTTAGATCGGTAAGATTAAAGGATAAAGGTTTTTATTTTCATTCGAGTTATTTATTTATTTCTGTTATTTTACTTAACCTCACTATCACATACAAGCAGTTTTTAGCTATTTTTCATCCAAATTTATTATTATTTTTAAACTAGACGAGATCTCAAATTTGCCAACTTGAGTCAGAATGCATTGCATTCTCTAGTTATTACCAAAATATTTTTTTGTGCACTAACCAACGATTATAGTCCCAGCGCTATCACTAAGCACAAATGAAAAGTGTAGTAAATACATGTGATCGCCTTCTGTATCTATCTGTTTTGTCATTACAGCCTCTACGGAAAATACTTTTTGTTCATGAGTGAACTGTAGAGAGACGTACCGATTATTCCATGTTCGTACGGTCCCCTTTTAGGGTAACTTTGGGTCTTTAAAAAAGAGAAATTGGATCCGTAGTAAATATAAATTAAATTTTTAATAGAAACCTGTGCGGTTTGTATCCGTAAAATTTTCTGATTCTGGCGGATTTTTGCACGTAATTCCGATACACTGAGCAGGCGTTGAAGAAAATGCAGAATTTAACTTTATTTTATTCAATATAAGATGTTGTGTGAAATAAATATGGTGGATTTCGAAGAATGTACAAACTTTGTGATCAATTACCTAAGGAGATCCTCAATGCCGCCGGACGACCACTAACCGAATTAAAAATCAATCAATAATAACACATCAATCGATGGGGATGCCCCTTGAACTGTCACGATTAGCAGGCACGCATTGATATTACCCAACATTTATGAGTACATATTACATGTCAATTTATTGATTGTACTGAAGTTCATTATCGTCCTATTAGCTGTAAGAACTGCTGTCATTTCAGTCTACTGTTGATCTCTTCAGGTTGACATCATACAAAGGTCATCTACATTGGTACCTTATCATATTAGCCATTGGAAGTCCACAGCTAGATATAGGCCTCCTATAAAAGGGGGAACTTTGCCCATAATTGGCACGCAGAGCAAGGATGTCGGCAATGGCAAAGAGGTACCGAAACCGACAGATAGATATACCAATCCGAGACAGAGTGGCTCAATGGCTGGCATACCGTGGGGATAGGCAGGAACATCCATGTCAAGGAAGCTGCGCTCTGAGATTGCCAACATGCTTGCCAAGCGTAGCCACTATGGGCAAAATTCTCCCTATCTTAGGGAGGGCTATGCCCAACAGTGGACTTCTAATGGCTAGAATGATAATGATGATAAATACGAATGCCTATAAGCTGCGGTGACGCTTGCAGGGACCGAATCCTACTTTGTCCACTTGTTTATATAAAAAAACTTGCAGTCTCGATAAGAAAAAGAGATTATTGTTGTGTTGCCACTTTTGGCAGGTCTGGTGGTAACAGATAGTAGCTATATATCATAAGCTTTACTGCTTTTTTTAAATAGCCAAATGCTAAATTACTCAGATGTAACGTTTAGCATCAACGGGGGGTAGAGGATGAAATTGTTACTAAATAAGCGATTTTATACCTGCCCAATTCTCCATCTTTCTTTAAAAAAAATCAGTCTCATTGGTCACTAGATCTGAGCGAGTCCGCGCCCTAAGGTTAGGCCTCGTTGGCCTCGTTTGGAAGTGCTCCGGACTAAATGGTGCATTGCGCCCGACTATTCCACGACCACTATGCGCATTCTGGGAAGTGCTGTTCAAAGACTAGTGTTTTAGAGACTTCATGGAGACGAGAGGCCGTGATGTCATCAAGTGGGTGGAAGAATATATATTTTGGCCTACATTATCATTAAAGCTGCTGCTAATTCTGCCCTTTTCTATTTGAACTAGACTGTATGTAAATTGGGTGTGGGTGGAGTAGAATAGTATATTTGTGAAGAAGTTACGCGAAGCACAAATGATGAACCAATTAATATTTTGTATACTCAATCGTATATCGTAAAATTGAAAAAAGTGGCGTAACAATTATGTAGAAAAAGCAGTTTCTGGCTAGAAGAACAATACGAAAATATTAAATATAAATCCCAGCACTGTAAGGCTGAAAAAATAACAAATAACTTTGTTTAAATAAGCAGGCCGGGTCGACTTTGTAAACTTATAAATATTATTGCCAACAGCTTTGAGAGTTACAAGTCGGACCCAAAGGAGTTCTCTATTCCGAAAATAAAGACCGATTAAAAGTTTCAAATAGAAATTTCGAGGGGAGTAATTCGATTGTTTTAATCTCATTGCGGCTCGTAACAGTTTGACTTGTGGAAACCGTTTCCCCCTTCGCCCCCCCAACTCTCTTGTAGGGACCCTTTCGCCCTCACGCACTTCCTCAGGAAAATTAACGTGCACTTGAATGCCTCATTTCTAACCCTTCTGGGTTGAGCGCGAAACAATATGTCTCTATTGTAAACCGGCTCTGTGTAGGTCGGGCTGGCAGAAGTCATCGTGTCGAATAATGGCATTGAATGAAACTCGTCTGTACTATATCTGTACTATAGAAAACCATTGAAGTGTCTGTTTGTAATGTCGAAATAACAGCTCGCCGTTATCTATATATAAAGTACGTGTATATGCCGAATTATCTTCGTTATTCCTATGGAAATTCTACTAAGATTCCTACAACATTTCATACATTGACCTGACTTCGTGTTAAGTCACTAAAAGCACTTGTGTTACGGGTGCCAGACAACAGAGGTATCATATATAATATATATATATATATATATATATATATATATATATATATATATTTAACACACAGACACAGAACAAATATAAATATTATCATATAAATATTTGCTCTGGGTGGAAATCGAAACTAGGACCCTTGGTGCACAAGACAGGTTCACTACAATTTCCGCCATCGGGCCCGTCAATAAAATTTCATTTATATGGGTTGCTTAAATATCCTTTTTATATATTATAGGGGACAAACAAGAAAAGAAGTGACTCCCTATTTTGGTTATTAGTGATCAGCGTCGCTCATAGACTCCTGCAACGGCCAAAAAGTCATTGGCTCGTTCCTGCTTTTAAGAAAATAAACCTACTCTTGAAGGACCCTAAGTCGACACGGTCTGGGAATACTGTCGCAGCGAGTTTGGACAATAGATCAGCGGTAATTAAATATAAATAATAAAACTGGCCGTGTGGTACCGGCAGAATAGAATAGTACCTCCGCATGCCCCACGTGTCTTAAAAGACGACTGAGGTACCGGAACCTGTCACGAAACTACACACTTCGATGACCACCACTTTTGCGCGTGGTAATTATGGGTAAATCTCCCCTTTTCTTGGTGAAGCAGTTAGTTAATGTTTTACAGGTGATATGATGATGGTGATGATAAATAATATACTTACATTAAACTACAATTAAATAACATTTCAAATTAGAAAATAATAAAACTACTTTCACATGGAAGAGGTAGCTAGCACTTTCCAGCACAATATTTGTAACACTTGGCATAAAAATATCGTTTTATATTATATTAATTCAGAACTGTTTGCAATAGCATTATGCTGTTAGGTGATTACGCAACTTGTAATTTTACAAGAACCAGTGACTAATGTTATTCATAAAACGGAGCACTTTTCCCGATCGGGAATAGAAGCCGGCGCAATAAATAAACAACCGATGCGAGAAAAAAACAAATAACGCTCAACATGCACCCGAATGTACCTTTAGTAGAATAATTAAAGATTACTATAAATCACATATGGAAGCCATGCACTAGTAGCCTTGCAGCTTTCGGACGAGTTGCTGCCTTGTTTCGTGGATGGTAAGGTCTATATCGGAACGGGCGTAGGACCCCACACGTCGAACGTATCAGTGGAGGGCTGGGATTCGATCCGGCGAAGTTGAGCACCCTTCTCCGGCCGCTTTGTGGGTGTAGCTTCGAGTAGTTTAATATTTAAACGCGTTTGCGTTCCGACACAAACGTCACAGTATAGCTGTTTGGCCTTGAAGATCCTTCAAGTGTTGGATATTAATGATTTCAGCCGAGTTTTGAAAACAATTTCTTCTTTTCTATTTTTTTTTTGTTTTGGACTTAAGACGTGTTTGCGTATAAAAATAAGTAAGTTCCTACTATATTTCATACATTGTGTTACGGACACCAGTCAACAGAGAAATTACGAATATAATACACAGAAAAAACACAAATATCATCACATAAATATTTGTCCTGGGTGGGGCTTGAACCCACGACCTTTGGCGCACAAGATAGGATCCTACCGTTTGGGCCCGTCATTCTTTAACTTCCTACGTATATCATTCTCTAACTTTTAAACTGAGATAATGAGTATAATCCATGCATTTCAGCTCTTTGAAAAACATATACATTTCCGGCGCTATGTCAAATAAATATTTTTTATTTGACCGCTTGTTTTCGCTTGTCATACGTACTGCTATTCATCATCATCATCATTATCATCATCAGCATCATCATCATTATCATCTTCATCATCATTATCATCATACCAGCCATAAGACGTCCACTGCTGACACGGATATAGGCCTCCCTATGTTATCTCCAATAGGACCGGCTGTATGCAGCCTGTGTCCAGCGCGACCCTGCGATTTCAGTCATCGTTTATCTATCTTGCGGGTAGATGGGTGGCGTGGTGGTGGATTAAAATAACCGCATTTGACTGCATAAATATAAATATATATATACGATACACATACCAAAAAAGCTTTTCTACACTTTTTGTCTGTCTATCTGTTTTTTACGGCTAATCTCTAAAACAGCTGGACTGATTTGGGTGGGACTTTCACTGGCTTACGTAGTAAGATAGCTTATGTAGTAGAGTAACTTAGGCTACATAATATCACGCTACAACGAATAAGAGTGGACCAACAATCAAAAAACAGGGCAAAAACGGGCGAAAGATATACGTTTTGAGTAGAATATGCGGCCCAAAGTCACTATTCTACGCGGAGGAAGTCGCGGGCACAGCTAGTTAAAAATAAATTACAAAACATTTTTTATTGTATGTAAAACTTTAGCCGTGAGGTACCGGCAGAGTAGAATAGTGCCTCTCCCTGTACCAGGTGTCGTAAAAGGCGACTACCAGACAGATGGCGGTATATCCATCTAATACAATGCAGCTCAAATGCACAGGGTGGGGATGGGTAGCAGCATCCCCGTCGCGAAAACTGCGCTCTGCGATTCACCACGCTTGCCTAGTGCTACAATTATGGGCATAATTCCCCCTTTCTTAGGGAAGCCTAGGACCAGCAATAGACTTCTAAAGGCGTGTATGATAATGATGTACAACTATACATACAATATACATACTTGTACATTAGTTCTCTAGATATAAATATGTTTTATTTATACAAACAATTGTTTTCAAGTAGTTCCATAGTTTCTTCTGGCCTTCATTGAGCACAATTGTGTAGGTCATATCTTATTAATTCTTCAATTGAAACTGATATAGGACTCGCGATCGCCGGGACGATTGAATATCATTTGCTATGTCGGAGAGCAAGAAACTTTGCATCCAAACAAACGGAGCACATTTGGTCTATTAGTTTTCATCTATTTCTGAGCTTATGTAAATTCATGTAGTGGTGTTTAGGATCGAGCGACTTTATTTATAGAACGCGAGGTGCTCGCTCGCGGAGTCAAGTGGCCGCCATGCTGATTTAATTGCTTTGTTAACATCTTCATGAATTTAAATGGATTCCCAAACATCGCTCGCCGCTCCAGCGATCCATACATATTTGATGCCAACTGGCTGCCGTACAGACGCGAGTGTCGTCGAGGTGCCCTTTGTAAATACTTGCTCGTTGTCTTCACGCCGCTACACAGCGAGCCGGCTGATTTGTTACCGTTGTACCAACAAACGTTATGAGACTATCGCGTCGTAAATCTCACAAATAAAATAATAACAACGCAGGAACTCGGCGGGAAACAAAAGAATTCGAGGGCTCGGCTGTGGCGATCGACCTAATTCTTTACATTTGCGGCGCGAAATCCGCGGGAGTTTGTAAAACATAAATATTCAAGAAATGCCACAATAAACTTCACAATAATTCCGCTCGGTGCCCGCTATGATATTCACGAAGAATTACTCAGCTATATTTCGTAATATGAAGACGCGGGAACGCTCTTAATGTCCGCGACAATTCACCGCTATGAAATTGTGCAGCGGCGTCGCACGGCACACGTACCCTCATAAAGGAATTGGAATATTACGCGGGGGACAGGGCCCATTCTTTCCCGTATTATTCGGAATTGATGAACGCTGCCGCCCCAACGAGTATTTTCTGATTATATTTCTCGTCGTACAGCAACCCTCCAGAAACATGATTACGATTCTTTCAAATATTAAAGGGAACGGCAGCGTACAAAGTCTTTGTAAGGAACGAAGCGTTAAAAGAATTCACTATGGCGGATACAGGGAGCGAGGGCCGGTCGATCTGCGAAATAAACATAAATGATTAATAGACGGCCGGCTATCGACCGCCCCAACAAAGTGGAAACTTGAAGAGTTTGTCAATTGACTTAAAATTTATAACGATGCTCCCTTTAAGCTGCGAGATGAAAGGCTTGGATCGTTCGCTCGGTGAATCGGGGCTATATGATAAATGGCTAGGTCAGATGTGTTGGATCTGTAACGAGGCGACTTTCCGCCTAGCTGTAGTACCGGTCTTAATAACTGTTCGTTAACTACGCGCACTTATCTGAACCTAAATATCAATAACTATTATCGGATAGTCAAGCCTTAATTAGTTAATTGATTTGTGATAATAATATGGACATATTTTTATCGACTCGCCGCCAACGACCTGTTAGAAAAGTATTTCTATATTCTCCAAGCCAGTTTGCTCTCCATACTAAATAATCTACATGGCATATCCGGCTGCAAATTATATTAGTGCTAAATTTCAGTCAAATCCGTTCCGGCGTGATTTATTAAAAAAAACTTCCATCCGAAATTGCGCATTTGAAATATTGTTAAGATTTTATAAAGTTTGCTTCGTTGTTCTAGCTGATTTAAACCGAATCTTACTTCTGGTAAGTTCCGCGAAAGTTTTCACCTGAAATAAAGCTTCTCCATGGGTCATCTTATTAGGTGTTCTTGTTTGAAGGGCAAGGTATATGATTACTGGATAATGTGACATAATATCCTCAAGCTACACGGTCGACAATGCCGTGGATTACTGGCATAAAAAATAGCATTTTCCTCTGCACCAGAGTTGGTAAGAGGAGATCGGGGCAGCGGAACCGGCAGCTGGTGGGATATCCATTCGATAAAACACAGCTCAGAAAGAAAAGGGTGGGGATGGGCAGCAGTTTCCCCGTCGCAAAGCTACTTAATGCAATTTCCATCACACTAACCCACCACACAAAACCCCAAAGATTATGGTTAAAAGTTCACAAACAGTGTACATTCAAAGATTTGTTTTTATCATAAACCCTACCTATCCCTACTAACATTATAAATGCGAAAGTAACTGTCTGTCTGTCTACGCTTTCCCGCTTAAACCTCTCAACCGATTTAGATTAAATTTGTCACAGACAATCTTTAGACCTTGAGAAAGGACACGGGCTATATTTTTATTTGAAATAAGGGTTGTAAGGGGTTGAAAAGGGGGAAAAGTTGTATTGAGGTATCGCTATTTTTAGAGTTAAAAACATGAAACTTATTTTTTAGGCCATTGATTTGATATAAATAAACATGAATCCCAGAAGTCGCGGGCACAGCTAGTGTTTAAATAAATGTGTACTAGGCTGCGGTGATCTTTAAATTTCTCATATATCATTGTTTACTAAGCGCTGTATATTTTATACGACTAAGTCGACAAATAGAAAAAACGTTTGCCTTGAGGCCCCGGCAGAGTACTTCCGCCTGCACCAGGTGTCGCAAGAGGCGACTAAGGTACCAGAACCGGTAGATGGCGGTATATCCATCCGACACAGTGCAGCTCAAATACACAGGGCGGGAATGGGCAGCAGCATTCCCGTTGCGAAAGCTGCGCTATGCGATCGCCAACACGCTTGCCCAGCGCGGCAATTGTGGGCATAAAACCTCTTCACTTATGTCCAGCAGTGGACTTCTAACGGCTGGTATAATGATGTCGACAAAAAGTATACGGTCCTCGTGGTAGTAAGTGTCACCGCAGTCTATAGACGCTCTTATTATCGGGAGGATATCACTAGCGGGATATGCGTTTTTTTTATGTCACATTACTCCGTGATTAATTCGACTCTTTCACCCTCAAACCGGAGAAATAGGTGAGAGTGAGGCCAATGACCTTGTAGAAAGCCTTTCTCTAGTATTGTAGTGTTAACAATAATCTTTAATATAATGCTCTTGTAATGGGCCTGATGGCGCAGGTGGCAATAATCCTGTCTTCTGCGCCAATTGTCGTGGGTTTGATCTTTACCCAAGTCAAATATTTATATGATGAAATTTGTATTTGTCTTGTGTCTGGGTGTTCAATATATGTATTTAAGTAATATATTTGTGATTCTTCTGTTTTCTGATGTCCGTAACACAAGTGATTTAAGCGACTAATCTCGGAGTCAGGCCATTGTATGAGATTTATAAACAATTATTTAATTATTATAAGCAAGAGAGTAGAGTCAGTTATTTAACTATAGATATTTTATAAAGGCACTACAGCGTTATGACCGTTACAAAGTACGATGCATGAACAAGATAGTGTCACGTGTTGGCGAATACCACTAGCCGGTGACTTGGAATCGCTAATTACAGGTGAGGTCGTAACCTCTGCCCGCACTTACATGGTGCTTACGGCTTCGTTAATGTTTCTTCTTGTTATCGCCCAACTTTGGATCCGAGTGCAGTAAAACTTCACGCGGGAGATTCGACCGTGAAATTTTATCTTAATACGCAGCGGACTATCTGTATATTTATCATCATACCAGCTATTGGAAGTCCGATGCTGGAGTTACACTTCCCCAAGAAAAGGGGAATTTTACCTATAATTGCTGCATCAGGCAAGCGTGTTGGCAATCGCAGATTGCAGCTTTCGCGATGCTGCCCATTCCCATCCTGTGCATTTTAGCTACACTGTATCGGATGGATATATCACTATCTGTCGGTTCTGGTACCTTACTCGTGTCCTCCGACACCTGGAACAGGGGGAGATACTATTCTACACAGCCGGTACCTCACGGCTATACCCCGGCTGTATATTTATACTTAACATTTTTTTACGTATTACGTATTACGTTGAATTTACGTAATACCTTAAATCTTGTATAATATAAGAAAATTGTTAAAATTAATCTGTCTCATCATGTTTGGAACCGTAGGACGTTAATTGCTGGACATAGGTCTTCCCAAAAAAGTGGTGGCAATCGCAGAGCGTAGCTCAGTGGTGGGAATGCTGCTGCTTATCAATGTGCTTTAAGTTGAGCGTTACTTTGGATGCATATACCGCTATCTGTCGGGTCCGGTACCAATGCGCCACGATGGCACCTGGGACTGAGGATGGCAATTCACTGGCACTTTTTAATGGCTAAAATTAATCGTATTCTCTTAATAATATTAATTAGTTTTGTTTCCAGGCAATCTGCCTGTGGTTTGTATAAATAGGTTTAACTTTAGTAGTTAAACCGTGAAAGTGCGACAAGCGGACAGCCGATATTTGTACTAATAATAGTATTATTTCCTGCTAAAAATACACCCATGAAAAATGTTTTCAATTTAATATACTTGTTAATCTGTTATGCGAGTCCAAATATTCAGAAAGACTGACAGAAATTAAATAAACAATATAATAACACGGCAATAACTGATCTGAAGACTGCGGTATTCATTATTTCAATATATATGTGTTTATTTTGTAAATGTTAAGTTGTATTTTTATTTATAAAACTATTGGTGTTTAAGTTTATTATTGTATAAACATGTATAGTATTATTATTTAATTTTCTTTTTATAAGTAAAATAGGATTAGATACACATCTGACTGCCTTATCATATTTTCTTCGTCTATGTTCAACCAAATGTTGCCTGGAAGTGATCGGTTCAGTAGAGAATATCAGTTTTTATTCTTTCTCATTATCTTATTTTTGTGTACAATAAAGAGTAATATTATTATTTTTTTCGCTTCTGCTGCTATAATATATTAACATTACAACTATATTAGTTTATTATTCAGTACACCCATATAGTGTACAGACTATTAAAATATTATATGTTACAGTAATTGTCTTTAATTTCTTATCTGTGGCCACGGTTTCACCGACGTTAATATGAAGAAAAACCTAGAATAATTTATGCTCTTGATCCTTGCGTGACGTTATACAGCCTTTACGATAAGTCACCAAAAGAATTTCACTGAAAGAACACACAAACTCTTCAGATTTATAATATTGGAGTAGATTTTTTACACTCAAAAGCACATTGCATCACGTGAAATGAAAATGGTCGTTCACAAACTTGCTTCCCCATTTCGGGGCGGTTATTTTCACACGTATGTCATCATAAATAAAAACAAATACGCGCCATCGCGTGAAAGCTGTACCTGTAACACAAACTCCCATTTTATTGCACTCAAGCGCCGAATGATAGTGAGGTATAATTTCAAATTCCCCTCGCGTCTATGGCATCGCGCACATTACACGGGAGTTACCGTAAGTCGACGCGGCAAAAAGGAAGCGAATTCGATTACTTCATTTATCCACGCTCACGAAGCGGTATTGTGAAAAGGGCACTCGGCGAGCGGCCGGTGATTGCGAGTCCAGTCGGGCTACTTTCACAGTGAGGGCGCCTGCGGGGGAAGCCTGTGCAGGAGGGGGGACCTACCACAGGCAAGCAGCCACAGACTAGACTGCTCGTGCCCTTTCAGGTGGAGCGAGTCACTGACCCACCGGCTAATAATAACTCCAATCAAATTACTCGACACGGCACCGAGTGGCAATTACTCCGTAAATAGAAACCACTCACCTTATTCTCAAACATTACAGTAACTGACTTGAGGATACTTAAAGTTAATTACGTTCCGTATAACTTTCACATATAAAATGTTATTTTTGTGAAATTCCACTTTTTACGTATCCCTGGCTATTTTAATCGGTGATATGTTGTTGTTTTCGTTAAGATACGATGACAAACGACGCGAATTTCAGTTGAAATAAGAGTGCAGTTTCACCGAAAAAGCGAGACGAAATGACAAATGTGGAGTTTTATGGGTCAGTATGTCGCCGGCGTCTGCACTCGACGAACAGGGTCGCGCGGTCGTTGGAAACTGGGCCTTCAGACGCGGGCATACAGCCCACTTCAGGTTGCCTAGTAAGTGATATAGTGACATTTATAGTAATATCAGTTGGTTTTCGCGAGTGTGTCTGCAGAGAAAGTTTCACTCTCAGGCAGGAGAGGTTTATTTCCATCAGCAAACTTCGCAAAGTTACCATGGCCAGTGAAAAATGGAGTTTGACGACGCCCTATCTCTGTGTAACGAGGTTCGTGTTTGTCACCTCGCAGGAGTCGCTTCCTCAGTTCAGAAGTTCGTTACTTTTAGGTGCATTCACTCGGCTGCAGCTTTGAAGCTAACGATTAAATTGTCCTTACCTGAGCTCGGGAACTTTCGGCCCGCGAACAATTCATGCACGAGTTTTCCCGTTCACGCTCGATTGCGAGTGCACTTTGAGCTTTTGAGATTTACATTTCTGGTGCAAAATAAATCTGTTAAACTAGTCTCTTTACCCGTTCAACGGATGGCTCGGAACTAATGCACGGAGCGTTGGCTGGTAAAATATTGGGTGAGAGCGTGCGGCCGGCGTGTGCGCCCACGAACTTCTATGGATGTTTATGAAAAACTCCACTCTACGCAGTCCGATCAGTCGGCTGTCGTTCACTACATATATATGAACGGATAAATCTCTGTGAGTAACTTCGAGTCAAACTTGGTACTATACTCTCTTGCGGTTTGGTTTTTTATAATAATAATAATTTACACAACGTCTCATACATTGACCTGACTCCGTGATAAATCGCTTTCAACACTTGTGTTACGGACATCAGACACACAACAGGGGAATCCCAAATATACTACTGAAATACATATATTTAACACTCAGACAAAACAAACATTAAATCATAATATAAACATTAGTTCTGGGTAGCGATCGATCCCACGACCTTTGGCGCACATGACTGGATCACTACCATTAGCACCATTAGGCCCGTTAATATATAATCATGGCATTATTACTTTAAGGTCACTAACTATTTTAATTTAAAGTGTCAGATAAATCACTCTATATAATCATCTCAAGAAATTCTTAAAGCTGCCCGCGAAGACATTTGCCTGGAACTTTCATATGTGTAAGAAACAACGGATTCACTGTGTAACTTCGTTTATTACAAAGGCAAATCTATTACACAAAAAATTATATTCTGCATTCTAGTCCATATTATATTCCATATCTGGAACAGAGTTGATCCAAATTCATTCATCCCTTTTGGTATAATTGAGTAGCAAATATTCAAACCTTCGCGTTTACAATAATTATCACAGAGCTGGTAGCACAATTTCTAAAACAAATGCTCTCCAAAATTGGCCATACTGTGTATACTGCTAGACTGGAAAATAAGCAATTAATCAAGCAAAAAGACTGCGAATACCATACCCTAGTAGTGATTGAAGTGGGAGTAGGGATGCTGCTGCCTGTCCCCGCCATGTGCAAATATACTGTCATCTGTCGGTTCTACTACCTTAGTCGCCTCTTACGACACCTGGTACAGGGGGAGGTACTATTCTACTCTGCCGGTACCTCTCATCTCAGTTAATAACTACATACTTCAAAGCAAAACAGTGTGACGCCACACACAGTAACTCAAACAAATTACATGAGGTAGAAACATCATCATCACCTCATACAAGTCGTCTGCATTGGTATCGCAATATCACCAATTGCTACCGCCAAATTGAAGTATTGTATTCCGGTCTGAAAGGTGACAGAGGCAGTGAATTTACTTCGTAATGTGGCATAATATACTCTAGTTACGAGGTTGACAACGCGTTACTGATATCATTGTGATATTACGAGCGTCTATAGGTTGCAATTACTGTTACTATCACGTGGACAGTATGCTTCTTTGTCGATCTGGTCTAATAAAAAAATAAATAAAAATTGGTCCAAAAACAATGTCGATAGATATCTTCTTTTATAGCAAATGAAGCACGACCGTTTTCTTAAATAGCAATACTACTGCAGAATTAGGAGAGCGAGGTGCCTATATAGGCGACATAAGAAACCAATGTAAAAATGTATTCAGTTATTGTATTATTATAGTATTTTTGACGGGCCCGATGGTGCAAATGATAGTGATCCTAAGTTGTGCGCCAAGGGTCATGGGTTTGCTTCCCATCCTCCATTCCCTACCCAACAAATATTTGTATGATAATATATGTTTGTTCTGTGTCTGGGTATTAAATATATGTATATAAGTAGTATATTTGTGATTCCTGTATTGTCCGGCGTCCGCAACACAAGTGATTTAAGCGACTTGCCTCTGAGTCAGGTCACTGTATAAGATGTTGTGTGAAATATCGTTATCTTCATTATGCAGTCCTTCGCCACCGCTCTTCATCAATCGCCGGCAAGCGATTTTATTATTGCGTGGACCGGCGTTGCGGTGAATAATTCACACGCTCGCGTATCGCGCCGGAACGTGTAAGGACAGGCCCTTGAACGCTCGGCGAATTCATCATATAAATTTCTACTCCTATATCATAGAGATGATGTATTTGCAAAATGGAGAAATACTTATAACTTTAATATTGTATGAGTAAATGCATTGTAGAAATGCAAACGCTCCGAAAAATAGGCAGTAGCATCCCCATCGAGAAGCTATGCTCTGCGATTTTCACCGCGTCTGCCCAAAGTGGCAGTTATGGACAACATTTCCATCGTCATCAATCCACAACTTTAGCCTTACCTTAGCTGGGCTATGGCGGGTATGTATGATGGTATAGTAGTCCTTGGTTTCAAGCCAGTGGTACTGCCCAAACCTGCCACACTATGGTGAATACACACAGCCGAATACAAGTTCAGTGTGCACCAGAGAGTCATAAAACATGTATCCCCGCCCCGCGCGCCGCTAATGCCTTTGTTCAAATTAACTTTAGCAACATTCTTCCAACTTCGTCGGATGTATAGAATGTACTTTAAATTGTTTATTTACACAAGCTTATTACATCGAAACATGAGCCTCGTTAAGAATTCTCGGTGGATAGCTACGCAAATTTGGTTTCATAGACGTAACAGTTTGATGCTGATTTTCCTGGAAATTATATTATGATGATAGATTTAAATAAATAAATATGAAGTGTTTACTCGTCCGTAAATAGTATTCCCCCTGTACCAGGTATCGAAAGAGAAAACGAAGGTTCTAGAACCTATATATATCGGTATGGGCAATGAGTGGGGATGGGAAACGGCATCCCCATCGCGTAAGCTGCACTCTGCGATTTTCAACACGCGTGCCCAGTGCGGCAATTATTGTCAAATTTCACCCTAGATCCAGCAGTGGTGGTGGTCAGCAATGGCTATTATGGTGATGATGATCTGTCCATCTAGTCGTAGGAATGCGGTGTATCTATATCGAACCAATTCGCCTTTCAGGCCTATGTTCAGTTGTAGACATTCTACGTCTATGATGTCAATGATAGTCTAAAACCTATCATGGACATTAATGGTCAATTATAGAATGTACATTTAAATTCAACTGACATAACAATCTATAGCGATGATGTCAATCAATTATAAATTACGATTATTCTTATCATTGTTATTAAAGTGAAAGTGAAAACATCTATATTTATAATATAAATTAAGAACGTCCAGTGACAAATCAGTGCCATCCATGAAAATTAAACCAATTAATCTTTCTTCAAAACAAAACAAACAGACAATTTAATTATAATTTATGAATTGAATTTTGATTAAGCCCTGCCAAATTAGGCTTAATTAAATACATAAAGCAATTTTCTAATTTTAGACGTAATTAATCCATTTGTAATTATTGTTGAAGACGGCAAAATTAGACTAATGAAGGATATGTATTTAATTTGACGGAAAATTTGCTTCCTTGTCCTGTGGTACCGGTAGAGGAAAATAATACCTTCTTCTTGTACCGGGTGTTGTAAGACCAAAACGAGGTACAGCCGTAATGTATCCGAAACAGCGTATACCGGATGGGAATGCGCAACAGCATTCCCGTCACGAAACTACGCCCATCACATCCGCCTAGTCTCCACTTTTATTTTTTCAGTTCTATGGATTTCGTCCATTTATTTTTGTTATTAGTATGTAGAGAATGATAGATTCGCTAGTCTTTATAAAAAAAAACAGTTAAACATTTTTCAAAATTATACCTGAATCGATAAAAGGTCTATCTGCACATGAAACTTTTCAACAATAAAATAAAAAAGGAAGTATTGAGATTAACACCCAGACACAGAACAAACATATATATGATCATAAAAATATTTTCTCTGGGTGGTAATCGAACCCACAACCCTTGGCGCACAAGTTAAGATCACAACTATCTGCGCCATGGGGCTCGCCAGTGCAGGTTTGTTTGCAGGTGTTAAAAATATTTTCTTGTCTGTTTTCTATCTTAATTTATTTGTAAGCTAGCGACTCGCCCCGGCTTTGCTCGGGTGCAATGAAAATAAAAATTATTATTGTAGGTTATCCATAAGAGATATATATGTATACCACCGACTCTTTTGTAGATCTTTTTAAGGTGTGCAATACTGTATTACATTATTTTGATCTATCTCGACGGGTTCAGCCAGCGTTTGCAATGTATTCGCAAAAAATGTATTTTTTACGACATCACATTGGAAATCTCTTGTTTTGTGTGTGTATATACATAAGAAAAAGGTACTATTGAATAATTCTATCTAGTATAAAAACGGCATCGAAATCCACTGCGTAATTTTGAAGATCTAATCATACATATAGACAGATAGATAGCGGAATGCGACTTTGTATTATACTATGGAGTGATTATGATCATGCCACAGCTCTACTATTTAGAAAGTAAACTTTAAGCCACTGACAGACGGATAAAAATGATTACATGCTTTCTTAACTTCGACACCAATATATATTTGTTGAAAACTAATACTCAGTTATCTAAGAATCTTGATATTTCACAAGCAGCAAAGTTTACTGTAAACAGCTCTATTCCAATATAAAACTCATTTATGAAACATACGTAACACGAACATTCGCGAAGAGAGCCGCTGGCGGACGCCAGTCACCAATAAAACTTTCGCCAGCGTGAGTCGCTAAAAATGAAATTATTCTCTAAAAGGCTGCCTCAGGGAGAATGTGAGTGGGTCCCTTCAACTGGATCAGTGTGAATTATTTACTCCTCGACAAGAGACGTGTGGGGTTTGCGCTGAATAACTGCTAATTCACTAAGTTGTGGAAGGGGTTCGGCAACTTAATCTAAAGTTGGCAAACAAGATTTGTCGCCGGTGTCAATAATGACACTCCGCCTCATACTTCCACTTAGTGTGTCTTCAAAGAGAAACTATCAGTTGGATCATTGAGATAATGTGACGGGAGTTAGCGTTAGTTAATTGTTTTATACGAGACGGGTAAATATGTCTTGAATGTGACAGTTCGAATGTTTGTTGTTGCTAGTTTCCAATTAGGATTCACGATTCGTTCACTGATGGCAGTTACATGAGGTCTATAAAGGTCGTCTGCGTTGATACATCATCATTCAGCCATAAAAAGTCGACTGATGGACAAAGGTATTCCCAGGATAGGGGGGTCTTTGCTCAAAGTTGCCGCACTGAGCAGGCGTTGTACCTGAACCCCACCTTTTTCTACCGCCAAATAGCGGTGCACGCATTGCTGTGTTCCAGTTCGCAGGCTGAGAGATTTATTTAAATTACTGGGTAATGTGAAAAAATATTATCAACTTATATCCGCTCGTAATCTTACAAGCTCGTTACCAACTTTGTAATTTCAAGACCATCATAACAGCTATTGGAAGTCCCCTGCTGCATATAGTTTACCCAAGAAAGGGGTAATTTTGCCTATAATTTCCGCGCTGAGTAAGTGTGTTGACGATCGCAGAGCGCAGCGATCGCAAGAGGGATGCTGCTGCCCATCCCCGCCCTGTGCATTTGGCTACATTATTTCGGATATATTTAGGTCGTTGTATCATCTCTTACGACACGTAGAGGGGGAGATTGGTACTATTATATTCTGCCTGTACCCTACGGCTTCAGTGCGGAAATCATGGGTAAAAACTCAATTATTATAGTAAGGCCTATGTCGAACAGTAGACTATATATAGTTAATATAATTATATTATTATAAAATTGATGATTGAATGAAATTATAAAATGATTGAATAATGAGATGATATTATCATAAAATATAAAACTGAACGTGCACGTGAAAATATGCGTGTCTTATGTTAATAACAGAAGACCCGAAACCCAAAGTTCACAAGTTCTGGCGGCAATATTCTAGCATTGCTGACCCAAATTGATTGCTTAGTAATTGGAAAGCGTTTAGCATCTTCGAGGAAGTCGATACGGTTCAGTTATGAAGTTTGGCTTCATTTACAAGGGTAGATTAATGGTGATACGCTTCCGGGCTTCGTGCCCTCGGTCGGTGCGTCTGTGGGTCTATTAGGCTTTGTTGTTATCAATAGATTGTATCTTTATGCAAATATCGACTATGACGGCCGATTCAAGTGTGAGCTTGAAGGAATTAGTTTACGGCGGCGTCGTCTTGATTAATTTGCTCAGATCGTCAACCAATTTTGTACTATTGTCTTTCGCGTTTATATCAAGCTTTGCGGTGCTAAGAATTTATTTGTGAGTTTCAAAATATATAATATCAGGTCTTTGTGGAATAGAAGCACTAACAGCTCGGAATGTTCCTAGTGCTTTTGTTAGAAGTAGCTAGTCATCAACTCCAGCTTTGAAGAGATCATCAGCTTATAATGCTTTAGTGGCATTGTGTTCAATAAGACAGCTAGGAACCGCATAGATTTTTTATCACAGAGCTTGCTCTAATTCCACACTAGATTTTCACCCGCGACTTTGTTTAAGTTTATGTCTTTACATGTTATCCTTGAGGATCTCTTGTTATTCTAAGAAGAAGTCTAGGTCGAGCGTCAGCTAAACTATGCATAAAGTCGTGCCCATTTTATAGTGAAAAATTAAATTCTAGATTTCATACCACATAAATAGTTTTTTCGATAAAGTATTATTTATACGGCAATTTCCACCTAGATCTACTCTGCAGTTCCAGCGATCCTGCGACCTAGTGCCAATGGTATATACATCCGAAATAGCTATAGCATCATCGTGACATTGAAATACTGTGCTATCATGGCGGTTTAGCGTGGTATTTGGCAATGAAAATCCCTAAAATGTACTCGGTTTGTAGAGGACTGATATGATGACTTTTCTAAGAAATATCCCATTTATATTGACAATCTGTGGACCATGTCACTTTTGAGGATCACATCTTTAGTTTTTACAGTACTGAAGAAGTAAAACTAACATAAACTTGAAATTAGACGACAACCAATAAATGTGACATCCAGTATTTGTGTTATTACTTCTACATCAAAAGGTGAATAAATTGGTTGGTGTAGGATCTTTACCGAGTACCAAGTCTAAGTTCGCAGTCAGCCTTCGACTGCAACGGCTTTAATTGAATGTTTGACTCGCTGGAGGAGCAATTCGTGTAATTAGAGGAGTCGTGGGAGTCGCGCCCGCCGCAGCTGTCGCATTTGCATTTCAACCCTAATTGTATAAACAGATGTTCCTGCATGCTCTTATTTCTATGGAATGTTACATACTTTATCTGAAAACTCAACAACTTAGTTGTTGTCTGCTGGTTTAAATTTACTATGAATAAAACGGAATGTTATCTACATATCATATATATACCATCCCACATTCCCACAATATCTCATACATTGACCTGATTCCGTAATAAGTCGCTTAAGCACTTGTTTTACGGATATCAGACAATAGTGGAACCACAAAAATACTACTTTAATACATATAATTAACACCCAGCCCCAAACAAACAACAATATCATTATATACATATTTGTACTGAGTGGGGATTGAATCTACAACCTTTGGCGTACAAGATCGGGATCAGGATCACTAACAACTGCACCATCGGGCCCGTCGTATAAAATGTTGAGAACCGTAACGTCTACCATGTAATGTATAAGATTAAATAAAACACGTTTTAAAGCCGTAAAAGCGTAGCTTTATTAATTTTTTATGAATATGGGGTATGCGGATGGATTCACCTCCAGTGAAGCTTTATGCAACAGTTGGCAAGGATTAGACCTTGGCGGAGATTATCATTATCATCGAGGCTATCATTTGACTAGGAACTTATATGTAAAGAGGAAAACGCCAAATATATCAGTATTCTAGGAAATAGATGTCAATATTTCCGAAACTTATTCAATTATCTATGTTTGTCTTTCAATTTGTGGATAATACCAAAACAAAGAATTACACGTAGCTTTAAGCCATGTGATACCGGCAGAGTAGAATAATACCTCCCTCTATACTAGGTGTCGTAAGATCGTATCGTATGTCGTATCTATCCGAAACATGTACGATGAACAGGATGTAAGAAAATTTTGGTATCTGAAATGCCTGAACGAATTTTGATGGGACATTCACTGGTAGTTAGCTGACATAATAAGGAGTAACTAAGGCTATTTATATCAAAAACATGGTAAAAATAGGCGAAATACATACGTTTTAAGGAGAATATGCTGCCCAAACTCACCATGCGGACGAAGTCGCGGGCACAGCTAGTCAGTTATAAAACAAATGCGAATCTTCTGCTCGCCGGAGCCTCTGGGTTATTATCTATAGTCGTGAGTATCGTTTACTTGTATTATGTAATTTATCGTAGAAAGCACATGTAATGACTGCAAAACCAGCCGGTCAGCCATTAGGTGTAAGTACAAAATTGTTTAAAAAGGCAATTAATCATAGTTTCTTCTCGCGTCGCGGCGTGGCACGTACAAATGAACATGGCTGGGGTTATTATTTACATAAACAAAGAGAGCGATCATTAGCCCCACAGCGCGCCCATTAGTGCCCCGTCCGAGAGGATTTGTGATGAAAGAGTCTACACTTTGATAAACTTCATTATACCGAATAGGTTATGGAAATAAAAATTAAATTAGACCTTGTCTACAGTTTAAAACATAAAGATTATTTTATTGAAAAACCTTACAGTCGGATACCGTTAATAGATAAATCGTTAGGTTGTGTGGCGGAGTAGAATGGTACTTCTCTCTGTACCAGGTATCGTTAATGGTGACTGAGTTCCCGGATCCGATAGATAGCGGTATATCAACCCGAAACGGCGCAACTTAAGCAACTTAAATAATACAGGGTGAAGATCCTCGTCGTGAAGTTGCGCTTTTGCGATTGCCCCAACGCCCCAAAAAATCCCCCTATCTTGGGGAGGCCTATGTCCAACTGTGGTATTTTCATAGCTGATATAATAAAAAATGGTATACGAGGTAAATCTTAATGTCTCAAAGAGATTCCGAAGTTAGTGCTTGTTTCTGGGCTCAACATAGGAAATGTACTATTTTATCGGCTTATTAAAATGTTAAATATAATTCTGCTAAAGCCTGAGACAAATCTAATCTTCTACTAAACTTTGGTTAAAAGTGGATTTGCCTTGAGGTATCGGCAGAGTAGAATAGTACTAATAGTAATAGTTCTGTACCAGGTGACGTAAGAGGCGACTAAGATACCGGAACCGACAGATGGCGGTATATAGATCGGAAATAGTGTAGCTCAAATGCAAAACGCAGCATTCCCGTCGCAAAAGCTGCGATTTGCGATTACTAACACGTTAGCCCAGAATTTTCCCTTTCTTGGAGAGGCCTTTGTCCTGGACTTCCAATGGCTGTAACAATGCTGCTGATGAGGTAGAAATGGAATATCTCAATTGTGAAATATATTTCTTCCGTAAAACCTTGTGATCGCAGATGTTAGACGCGCGTGTGATTTATCCAATACATTGTAATGTAATTTTATAGTATTTCTTTACATGGCGAGAACACGAATGCAACTATTAGTGGTCATGCAACACGGGTGAAAAACTGATTGATGTGGCTGATAAAAATAATGTGGGCATTATAGTGCTAACAATTGAAACTAATTAAAATGTACATATAAATACAGAATAGGTGTTTATTGTAAATATAGTAGTGTTTCTTTTATACTTTAATACCACCGAGTGCACCACCCACTAATTATGTAGCGTGTGAATTCACAAAATCTAATTATTATTCACTAGCTACCCACCTCGACTTTATACGGGGTTAAAGTCATGTCAGCACACCTTCTCAGTTAGCCTGAGTTTGATTTTATGCAACACCGTCATAATTTAGTCCTTTTCTACAAAACATTATTGAATTATGCAGTGTAAGTCCTTGATTCCCAGCATATGGTTATTTTATTAGACCAGGACAACAGACACGCATACAGTCCGCGTGATAGTAAGCTTCACTGCAACTCTTAGACGATCGTAATATTAGAAGTATATCAATATCGCGTTGCCAACCTTATGACTTGAGAATACTATGCCACATTACCAAGTAAATTTACTGCCTCTCTCATTTTTCAGGCCGGAACACAAAAATGCGCACGCTGTTCTTTGGCAGCACAGATAGGTGAGAGTGAGGTACCAATGTAGACGACCTGTGTTTGAAGATCTTTATTCTCATACGAAATTACAGTTTATTTTTAATGAAATATTATCATAGTTCGGATAAAAAAATATACAATTAGCCAGTACTGGTCTCTAAATACAATTTAAACTTAATATTTAATGTATTTATGTTTTCACACACTTTTATGGTGTAAGGTAGCTTATTGAATTACCAACTTTGCGACTTTTGGATATTATATCACATTACCCCGTAAATTCACTGCCTCTCTCACCCTTCAGACCGGAACACAGCTATGTGTGACTACTATTTGGCGGTAGAAATAGGTGAGAGTGATTTACCAATGTAGAAGAGCTATATTTGAAGATCTTTATTCTCATACGAAATTATATTTTATATACAATGAGATGTTATCAAAGTTCAGATAAAAATATACAATTAGCCGGTACTCGTCTCTAAATATAATTGAATTAACAGATACAGTTGAAGGCCTCAAGATATTTTATGATCTGGAGTTCAGGGGTTCTGTGGAGATGTCTAGTAGCGATCCATCACTGGCCAATTGCAGGCTCAGATTATCTCAGGCTATATTTGTCGGAGCCCAGTTGGTCTGCCAGTTGAAAACAATTAAAACTTTGCCACTAATGGCGGAGTGGGAGCGGACAGTGAGACAGCACTCGCTTCTCAGCGTTTTGCCATTTCAAATGTTGACTTTGTTTTATACAATAGAAAATTGTTCTGAAGCACGTTTTGAATTTTAATTAGGTAACGTTTTCATAGAGCTGCTGCTGGAATAATTTCGGTTATAGTGATTTAACTTTATGTTTGATAAGTTCATTGATATTGTCCTAGTTGCGGTCGGCGGCAACTTCAGTTATAAAATCATTGGCTGCAGTATAGCTACAAACTAAGTGTTGTTATATATCCATGTATATTGCGAAGTTACATTAAAATGTATTCAGTAGTTTTAAAAGAAAGAGTAACAAATAGAGTATATTGACGAGCCCGATGGCGCAGGTAGCAGTGATCCTGTCTTGTGCGCCATAGGCCGTGCGTTCGATACCTATAGGACACATATTTACATGATGATGTTTGTACTGTGTCTGGGTGTTAATTAAATATATTGAAGTAGTATATTTGTGATTACTCTGTTATCTGATGTCCGTAACACAAGTGCTTTAAGCGACTTATCACAGAATCAGGTCAATGTATGAGATGTTGTGGCAATTTATTTATATTTATTTATTTATATATATGTATGTAAAGTAGTTTGCTGCTGTTTGGTTTTAAAGTTTGTGTTTTCATTATTTAGCGTTGGTATATCTGAAATCAGATTATTTATCTCATTCTCAATACAACCCAAAAGTTATTTGGGACTAGTGGGTCTAAGTGATAACGCTGCCTACTGTACGTTTTTACTGACGTTTATTAACGTGTATTGACGTTTATGTTATGTTAGAAATATGGCGGTGCAATACATAAATGTTGCCTGGACGAGATAGCTCTATGCGATAAGACCGTTTATTGTACTTTTATTTTAAATACGTATCCAATTATTTTTGTATCTGTATGACTGGAGTACAATAAAGAGTATTATTATTATATATTAGAATAACTATACATACACCGACATACCATAGATGCATGTATAATGTAGATTGTTTTTTTTTATTTATCACCAGTGGATTGTGTACATGTAAAATTGCTCATACGGTTTTTATGGTGATTTATCAACTGGCGTCGGATTTTATCGATAGATCGACATGAATGTAAAAAAAGATGTATACAACAAATGATTTATATATACGTACATCACGCCTGTGTTCCATCGGGGTAGGCAAAGACTATGGAACTCCACTTGCTACGATCTTAGCATACCTCTCTCACTCACTCCTTTACTTGCATTAGTTCTTTCATATGCGCTCGTTTATTCTTGGTACTTCTGACCTAGCTCTTCTTTAATACATCTTCCACTTGGATTAGATATGTTTGCCTTGGTCGTCCTACACCAACTCTTCCGTTCACTTCCTATTCATCAACATCATCATTCATCCATCCATTTGAAAATTTAATAAATCTTCATTCCACTGTGCTACCAACCTTTTTGTATACGTTATTGACATGTCCTATTATGCGAATGGATCGTTAAGAGATTATCTGGGTCTCATATATTTTTATATTATTTGCTATTATATTATTACTTGCTTATTATCGCGTTTGATTAATATTGTTTTTTATTAATATTAGCATTCATAATATTTTAGGTCAGTCTACGCTGGCAAACCATATGGAGACGTCTGTCTGCAACTGCAGCCTATAGACGCCCGCTACATGTTGCGATGTTACCCAGTGACCCAGTATATCGTAATACCAACTAACTTCACTGCCTCCCAAACTTTTCAACAGAACAGGAATAGGTGCTTCTTGATGCAGAAATAGATGAAAGCGCGATACAAATGCAGATCACTTTTGTAAGAGAACATAGAAGCTTTATATCTTATATAACTAGTGACCCGCCTCGGCTTTGCACGGGTGCGTTAAGGACATAACGATAGACATATGCCATACTGGACTCGTTTCTATGTCCACTCAAAGTAGTGTAGCTCAAATGCATCAGGGCGGGAATGGGCAGCATTATTCCTGTCGTTCAAACTGCGCTCTTCGATTGCAAACACGCTTGCCCAGCGAATATTAATCAGTGTTAGTCTACTATATTATGCATGTACTATACACATAAACCACTCTTTTAAATCACTCTATCTATTTAAAATTTCGTTGCGTTGTTTTAAAGATCTAAGCATACACAGACAGTGGGAAGTGAGTTTATTTAAAACTATGAGTCATATAACTAACGAGTCAAATTTATTAGACATTTAATTAAAAAAATAAATAGATCGCTGTCTCCATTTTATTAACGTAAAAAATATTTTTTTGCTTTTTGTAGGTGTTTGCATGTTACTTCGATATTGCTCAAGATAAATAGGGAAATGTTTGGAATATTGCATAGGTTATCTATTTCATTTGCGCATCATAGAAGTTTTGGAGTTGGCAACGATGAAGGTTCACTAATTTGTTTCTTACAAAAGGTAAGGCAAGGACAATGAACATGAATTTCTAATATTTTAAAGCTTCTGATAGTTTGAAAGACAATTTTTTTTTGACCAAAGTTCCTTATGTTTTTTTATTATTCAGCCAAGTCGACAAATAAGAATACAATCAGCGTGATAGTAAGCATTACTGACGCCTATAGATGCTTGTAATGTCACAAGGATATCACTCACACGTTGCCAGCCTTTTGACTTGAGGATATTATGCCACATTACACAGTAAATTCACTACATTTCTCACTCTTCAGACTGGAACACAGCAATGCGAGCACTGCGGTAGGTATTTGGCGGTAGAAATAGGTGACCAATGCAAACGACCTTTTGTATGAGGTCTACCTCTTGTAAACTAATGTCAAATAATAAAATGGTTTATTTTAATTGATTTGTTTTCGTTTTACATCGATTGTTTGCGTAGCACGATTTATAAACACAATATATCAAAATAGTAAAACATAAATAAATATCATAGTTTTAACGTTGTGGCGCCAGATCCGTTCCCGCCACGTTAATCATTAACTGCTAGTGACAATTACGGACGCCATATTTGTCGAGCAATGGCGGCGATTATCGCGGCTCAGCCAAATGAGGCTGCGGGGAGCTTGCGTGAGGGGCGCCATACTGCGGAAGCATTGCTTCCTAGAACTGTTGCAATACTGTTATTGAGACAGTAATTACTGTCTTATCTAATACTTCTTACACTCGAAGTTGATTTGTTTGAATATTTAAATAAAGATGAGAATTTGGTGTCAGGCGGGACACGAACCAGCATCTTTTCCAGAAAGAGTTTACAAGGTGATTTTTTGTAGTAAATAATACTTAAATATATTTCTTAAGCATTTTCTTTGCATGAAACCTTTTAAAGTAAATAAATAAATATACTTAAAATCTTGTGCGTTGATCTAAACCTGAAATAAGTTTACTAGAGGTAGCCCTCTTACAACGGTCTCTTCATCTATCTCTTCCGCCAAATAGCAGTGTTCGCATTACTATGTTCCGGGTTGAAGAGGCAGTGAAATTAATGGGTAAATATGACATTGTATCTTCAGTTCACAATGTTGGCGATACGCTAGTGATATCTTTATGAGGACACGAGTTTATATAAGCTATGGTAACGTTGCGACATCTAGCGGACCGTATGCTTGTTTGCTGACTTCATAACATAAAAAAGTCTCTTGAAGCACTTGTATTACGGACATCAGACAACAGATAATCCACAAATATAATACTGTAATACATGTTGAAGACCCAGACAGAATAGAATTGTATCTCTCCCTGTACCAGGTGTTTTAAGAAGCGACTGAGGAACCGGAACCGACAGATGGCAGCATTATCCTATGCAGTGTAGCTTAAATTCAACAGGTCGGAAATGGGTAACAGCATATATCTCGAAGTTACGCCCTGCGAATACCACTACGATTACACAGCGCGGCAATTATGGGTGAATTCCGCCTTTTTGGGGAGGCCTATATCCAGCAGTGTAGGTTTTACGGCTGATATGATGATGACCGAGACACAGATCAAATAAAGTTAAGAGAAAACATAAAAATGTTAAGGGTTTCTTATCGTATCAGCCAGAAGAAAAAGATCAGCCACTGCTGCAGCACAGGCCTATGGCCTCCCCAAGATATAAGGAATTTTGCCCATAATTGCCACGTTAGGTAACCGTGTTAGCAATTGCAGAGCGCAGCTTTCGCGAAGGGGACGCTGCTACCCATCCCCGCTCTGTGCATATGAGCTACACTTTTACCATCGTACACGTTACACGTATACCATCTGTTGGTTCTGGTACCTTAGTCGCCTCTGTACACCTAGTACTAAAGGTACTATTCGACTCTGCTGATATTTCAGAGATCTTTATACCTATTTCAACTATACCGATATCTATTTGGTAATGTCCCTATCATATACATGTAACGAGTTATCTCATAAATAAATTTAATCTTTGGTGGCTACAGAATGGCAGTTGCAAAGTGTATTAAAATTCTTAAGGACAAAAAGAATTGTTAGTAATAAAAAAAATGTTAGCGCAGCTTCTATTAAATGAACTGCAAGTAACTATTTCATCCGGGACTGTTGGTCCTTCAAATATTACTTCAAAGTTGGGAGCTAGCAAGTTGTTGATCATAGAAACGTTGAAGTGGAAACGGACGAACTTGTGGCCCGGAACACGGCGCTCGAGGACCGGGGAAGAAGGCTCTCGAATTCTCAGACTTACTATCATTGCTGTGAACGGTTAGATTTGAAGATCCTACAGGCTGTTTGCCTGTACGCTATTTGTAAGGAGTCTTACAACAAATACAGAAACAATTAGGGCTATATGGGCATTTGGTAGTGTTGCAATCTTGTGCGCCAAGGGTCGTTGGTTCGATTCCCACCCAGGACAAATATTTATCATCATAGTCTTTATAGCCATTGACAGTCCACTGCTGGACATAGGCTTCCCCGAGAAAGGGGATATTTTGCCCGTAATTGCCGCGCAGGGCAAGCGTGTTGGCAATCGCAGAGCGCTGCATTCGCGATGGGGCTGCTGCTGCCCACCACCACCCTCTGTATTTGAGCTACACTGTTTCGGATGGATATACCGCCATATGTCGGTTCCTATTATTTATATAATAAATATTTATATGACAAATGTATGATGGTGATGATGAAACAAACAATAAAAAATTTCCTCTTTACAATATAAGTTGGCCGTGGGGTACCGGCGGAGTATAATAGTACCTCTCTCTGTGCCAGGTGTCCTAAGAGGCAACTGAGGTACCGGACCGACCAATAGCGTTAGGTATATATCCATTCGAAACAGCAAATATGTATTTAAGTAGTATATTGGCGATTTTTTGTCACAACTTATCACGTAATCAGTTCAATATATGAGATGCTATGGCATTTTATTCTTATTATAACTAATATTATAAAGAGTAAACATTATATTTCTTGATATTTACTACGAGTAAGTTTAAAAACAACAGACAAATTATATATATATATATAATTCTTTCACCGTTAGAATTCTGCATTATTTCTGAGTAACATGGACTATATTATCTACTCAAAGTTAATTTCAATAATGAAATCCAATTCACCGGGTAGTTTTTCTTTATTATTATTTTGTTAAGTTAGTATAATCATCTAACCTCGAAGAGAAGACAATTTTGAGATCATGGGTAAAAGATTTTCAAGGCTAAGACCAGTATTATTAAATCCATAAATGTTTAAAATACCCACCCTGGCGAAGTTGAGGCGGGTCGCCAGCATACAGATAATTTAAATCTGCAACAATCGTAGTTTCAATCCATTCTTTGAAACGTCCGATTGTTATACATTAATATTTATCTATTTATTTATATATTGGTAAAACAGTAATTGTTACACCGTGATAATATGTGTACAAAAGCCTGAACTTGAAACTCAGAGTACAATAAAAAGGTTCACCCAGCATGCGTTGATCGCACAACGACGACGATCGCAGACGACATTAAACATTTCTTATTTTTCTTATTTAAAACTAATATAAATTTAATGTAGGCTTGCCTGTCAATCTACAGATATATGTACAGTAAAATATTGGTCGGATTACCCGGTAAAATGGCGGTACCTCGAGTAATTCGATAAAGCCAGCCGCATTTTGCTCCCGTCGATAATTGGGGATTAGCGTGGTCGCGCCTGGTATAAGTGACGTTTTTGTAGCGATAGATTCCCCATTTTTTATAGTTTTAAAATTATAATTGTCTCTTGTTTTAAATGTAATATAAGATTGAGGTCTACATATCGCTGCCGTGGATGAAAACCACGACCAAGACTTTAAAACCATCGTTCTTGAAACATCGTCACTTATAAGCAAATGTAAACGGTATGACGAATTGATTCAAGCAGATTTCAATTGACAATATGTACAGAAGAGTTTTGTTTAAGAATAAATATACAAACCAAGAATTTTAATTACGACAGGTCTACAAAAAGTTGAAGTATTGGAGTATTGCAGTCTCTATGGTGCAGTATAAAAGTAGAAATCCCGACAGCCATGGGGTACCGGCGGAGTAGAATAATACCTCCATATGTACCAGATCTCGTAAGATGCGACTGAGGTACCGAGACTTACAGATGGCGATATAACCAACCGAAATAGCCCAACTTAAATACTATAAGGTGGGGATGGGAAGCAGCATCTCCGTTGCGAAAGTTGCGCTTTGCGATTGCCACCACGCTTGCCCAGCGCGGCAATTATGGGCAAATATCCTCTATATTAGGGAGGCCTATGTCCAACAGTGAACTTTCTATGGCTGATATGATTATCATGATTAGTTCCGATCATACCAACTTATATACTCAAGAAGCAGTGTCACTTTTGGTGTTTTATTTTTTGCAAATAGTTTAAGATAATGAGAGCTCACGGACTAACTTGCATTTGTCACATAATTATTTTAGTAATTTATTTATAAATATTGCAATTATTTTTAAAATGTTTTTTAAAGATAATCCCTTGCATTACATTTTTAAACATCATGTAGTTTTTTTTGCATTCATTCGTAAAAAAACTGGTTTTAATATTTCAAAATGCTTTTAAAGATGTCGAATATAAAATTTTAAAAATATATGAAGTGGTGTTTTAAATGTATATGTACGCACTGTTATCTATTAGAACTATATATATACATAATCAGTTATAGAGTATTGGATTCAGTGGCGGATTGACGTTTAGATTGATTTGTATAATATATGAGGTAGACCTCTTAAAAGTTCGTCAGAATTGGTTACCTATTACTACCGCCAAATTACAATATTCGCTTTGCTGTCTTCCGGGTTGTAGGGTGAAAGAGGCTGTTAGATTACTGGGTAAATAGGTAAATCATCACTTCCCAGAGTTTCAAGTTATTTTCAAGTAAGAGAATTATGTAATTTGTAAATGATTTCGAAAATTCTAAACAATATTTATAGCATTCATATGGGTAAGTGACAGTTATCACAACGCCTTAAATCATTTTTAAAGGAAATTTTTCGTTTCACCTTTTAATATAAAGAGGTGACCACTTCCTTTATATATTGCAAGAGCAACGTACAAAGGTTGTATATCCAATCCATACATAATGCACGCATATGAGGCCCACGCAGGCCCGGCCGGAGCCCTGAGCTCCGGGGGCTAATTTGTCATCGCCGGGACGCCAGCGTTGGAGCCCTTTGACACCGCTCGATTACATTAACGACGTCATAATCAGCCTTGCTGGGACCCTAATCAACAGAACCTTCGTGAAGTGTGCTCTGTTCTCTTGAGGCGACTTTGATTCTTTGATCTGTGACACGCTGAAGATATTGAGATTGTACATACCTGTATACAATTATTCCCACGAGAAAATAATTACATTGAGATGTGCATTTTAATTAATGAAAGATAGTTATAGTGTGATTTGCATGCAAATTATACTTGTGTTTACTGAATACTAAAAGGCTGAAAGGTGCTGGCAGAGTTGAATAGTACCTCCCCCTATAATAGGTGTCGTAAGAGGTGACTGAAGTACTAGAACCGACAGATGGCGGTATATACATCCGAAGCAGTGTAACTTAAATGCACAGGGAAGGGATGTGTAGCATTCCCGTAGAGAAAGTTATGCTCTGCAATTTACCAATACGCTTGCTTGGCGTGGCAATTATGGATCTAATACCTCTTTTCTTTGGAAGGACTATATCCAGCAGTGGACTTAAAATGGCTGGTATAATAATGATAAAAACTAAAACGTAAACTTTTGAACCTTCTGTTTTTTTGTTGACCGCATATAAAGAATGATCATTATTTTTATTGTAATTATTACTAGACTAGACGCCCTAACTTCGTGCATTTATTGCCCACATTACATGTTTTCATAAAATAAATAATTAATTCAAGGGCAACTGTATAAAATTTGACAATAAAATACCAGGCAAAATATTAGGCTTGTCGATTATTAAATTTAAAGATTACGTAAAGACTTATATCTAAAGCATATTATAGTGTTATATAATGCATTTATATTAATGATAAACCTGCCTGGGATTGAACTGCTTTAACCTAGCTGCGAGATAATTGTTTTTATCGCCGATTCCGGTAGGGGTTCTAATAACACCTACTATTTATATTGATAAAATCTTTATCACTATCAGTTTTTCTTGTAGGTTCTTTTCAGGTAGCTCATGTAATAAACCTGCATTAAACTTAGTTTTAAGACCCGTCTGATGCAGGCAGACTAACTATTAGGTAGGCATAATTCATATGCTAGATGATTATGATAGACTTATGATTCCGTGGTGTAATCACGGTCATCAATATTATGAATAGAACAATTTAGCACTTCATATACCTAAAGTAAAATTGTTCTTTTTATTATTTTTGACGACAATAAAGAATAATTTGATTTGATATCCTGTTGATATTAAATAGTAAATTTAAATTATGCTTGTTTAGATTTAAGTTTCCAATTTACGTCAACTATTTGACAGAAAAACAAAATGTTTTTCAAGAGAAGTGAAAAGGTAAGAACCGCAAAAAATTGTTAATTTTAAATATCTTACATGTCCATGTGTATAAAGAAAAATACGGAAACATAAATTAGTCGAATTAGTTAAGCCGTTCTAGAGTTTTGCTCTTAACAACATTTCTATTTATATATATTTGAATATATATAATTTCGCACGTTTAACGCGTAATGTGTACACTGTTCTATGTTTATGAACGAGTTTATTATTTTTCTTATCTGTTTGTATATTTACTTCCAACTTACAGGTGTTTAATGATTTATAACTGTACAGAAATATTCCCACTACATTGACTTGATTCCATGGTAAGTCGCTTAAAGCACTTGTGTTAGGGACGCCAGAAAACAGAGGAATTACAAATATCATCATATAAATATTCGCTCTGGGTGGGAATCGAATCCACGACCCCCACGCACAAGATAGGATCTCTACCATCTGCGCCATCGGGCCCGTTTATAACATCTTTACAATTACTATAAATAGATCATGCGCCGGTGAATATAAGTTAAAAGTTTGTTTTCGTATGACAAGTTTATCAATTCAAATGTTAAGCACATACAGAAACTGGGGCAATTCAAACCCGGAGAAACTATTGCAAAATAGGTACTATTCTTAGCTGTGGGGTACAGACACCGACGAATATTCGTAAAAGTACCTCCTCGTCTTTTTATGATTTTTATAATCCGCAGTCAGCAAACAAACATACCGCTCACTTAATGATAAACCAGACCACTGTTTACATATAGACGCTTGCATCATCACAAAGATATCACCTTGAAGTTATCATTATTACAGCCACAAACCACAGAGGTCCAATGCTGGACATAGGCCTCCACTAGACAAGGGTAAATTTGCCTATAATTATCACGCTAGGCACAAATTATGGCAATCGCAGAGCATAACTGTCGCGACGGGGATGCGGCTGCCAATTGAATTTAAACTAGGCTGTTTTGATGGATATACTGCCATCTGTCGGTTCCGGTAACTTAGTCGCCTCTTACGATACCTGGTACAGGAAGAGACACTACTCTACTCTGCTAGTACTTCAAAGCTTTGTAATACCCCGTACCGAAATGCGGGGTGAATATTTAAAATACAACCCTCAGTGTTAGTGTTTTGGCCGCTGACCTACGCAGTTGCACCTCAGGACAAGCATAACTAAATTGATGACCTAATTAGAAATGTGATATCGTCTATATTGAACCAGGGTTGTTTATGAAGATATTGGTAAATGTGTCGATTGAAAATCATTAGTCTCCTCACCTTGTTTGTAAATAGAATGAAATTGTATATGGAAGTGAACTAACTATGAAAGGTATATCTTTCTCTCTGGACATTTTTTTGTGCATTCACTTTGGATTGTATGCGATGATGTGTAATGCTTTCCGGGATTTATGTGATCATAGTTATTATCGAAAAGTGCAGCTTTCATTACGGAAAAGCTGCTCCCATCCTCGCTGTATGCATTTTAGCTGCACTGTTTCGAATGGATAAACCGCCCTCTGTCGGTTCTGATACCTTACTCACCTATTCCAACACTCGGTGCAGTGGAAGGTATTATAATACTCTGGCACTTTTGCCATCTTTGTGACTTAAAGATATAAAGTCACATTACCTAAATTATCTGCGTTTCTCACTCTTCAAACTGGAACACAGCAATGCGAACATTCCTATTTCGCGGTAGAAATAGGTAATGAGGTACTAATGCAGACAATCTTTGTAGGAGGCCTGCCTCATGTACATTGTCAATTAATATTTGTTTTATAACAGTGCATATTTTAATAGGTCTATCATTTTTTTCATTGAAGCATATAGTGAATATGACCTAAAAATATAACGTATATAGGTCAAGTCCTATTTTATACTTTTCTGTCGAAAAAATACTGCTTAAATACATATATTTAACTCCGAGACATAGAATAAACATAAATATCATCACATCAATATTTATCCTATTTAGGGATCCAAGCCATGACCCCTGGCGCACAAAATATAATCACTACCACCTGCGCCATGTTTGTTGCATTGGTGCAGGAATCGAACCTGTAACCATGTTATCTCAATCATCTTTTCTTTGCTACATAGCAATTCCGTTTTACTGAAAATAGTGAATTTCAGTTACAACAATTAATTAATTCATAAATCTGTTGTATACTTTGCTCCAGGCAAACGCCTGTCGAATATTGAAAGCAAAGTTACTTATGAGCAAACCTTAAAATACATAAATATGCCCACAAAACCTTTTAAATTAAACGAAGGTACCATTTGATAATATTATTTTGAGAATACAAGAGCAGATTTCAGTTTCATAAATTTCTCGTAAAGTTTTGACTAACAAGTTATAAACTTCGCTCTGCGAAATCGTTCCGAGGCTTTATTTATTTCGCAAATAAGCAGAAACAATAAATTTTAGCGTTCGTACCGTTGTCATGCAAGTTGTTAAAGAAATTTCGTATAAGTTTTAATATGATTTCAATAAAATGTTTTCGTTTGAACGCAACCACAAATGTATCTTAGATTTAGATTTTTTTTTCTCTACGTGATTCAAAAATCTATGTATGTGTGGGCATTAATAATTTATTCATCATTATCATATCAGCCATTAGAAGTCCACTGTTGGACATATAACTACCGAAAACATAGGGTGATTTGCCTATAATTGCTGTGCTGGGCAAGCTTGTTAGCAATCACAGAGCGTAGCTTTCGCAATGGAAATGTTGCTGGCTATCCCCGCCCTGTGTATTTGAGCTACACTGTTTCGGATGGACATACCATTGTAACTATTAAATTACTATAATAACTGTTAATAAACTATTATATTGGTTAACTTTTTAAGGATTTAAAAGGCTATTCTAATAATAATAATAATAAATTCCCACAACATCTCATACATTGACCTGACTCCGTGATAAGTCGCTTGAAGCACTTGTGTTACGGACGCCAGACAACAGAGAAATCACATATATACTACTTAAATACATATATTTTACACCCATACACAGAGCAAACACAAATATCATCATATAAATATTTGCTCTGGGTGGGAATCGAACCCACGACCCCTGGTGTACAAGACAGGATCACTACCATCTGCACCATCGGGCCCGTCTATATATAAGGAATATTATCGGGGACGTATAGAATAAATTACAAATTGTATCTCTGAATATACAAAGACACGACACTTGAAATTCACTTATATCGCTTCCTTAATATAGGCGTGTACGGAAAGGAGGCGGGTAGACCGACTTCAAAAGTTGTACATTGAGTGTTGACTGCGTGAGTGAGTGCGTCATCGCACGGCCAAGATACGACAAAGGTCAACCCCTCTCTAAAAATTTGCCCTAGATACACCAAGGTCCCTCAATTTCATCCTTTACTACAAGATTTTATAAAATTAAATACACAAAAACTTTTAATAACAGAATAGTTTATACTGGTCGTGAGGTACCAGCAGAGTAAAATAGTACCTGTACCAGATGTCTAATAAGCTGTGACAGATGGCGGTATATTTATCCAAAACAATGCAACTCAAATACATAGGATGGAGATGGGCAGCAGCATCCTCGTCAAGAAGCTAAGCTCTGCTATTGCCAACACGCTTGCAAACGCGGCAATAAAGTGCAAAACTCCCCCATTCCGGGGGGTTCCCAGTAGTAGACTTCCAATGGCTGGCAGCTTTATTTTTTAAATAGGCCTAAATATGAAATAAATAAAAAAAATAATGAAAGTATATGCAATACTTCGGTTAAAAAAAGCTTTTTAAACACCCCGCAGTGTCACTTGCGTAGTCTCCGTTTCCATTAAAATTAATTTAAATAAATGAAAATGAATGTTGCCAAGCGAAAAACTCGAGAACGGCTCAACCAACTTGAAATATGCCTTAACATTTTTCTTTATGTCATTTTAATAAAGAGAAAAATAGTGTTATTTAAAATTACTTATTCTTTTATATTAGTTCTTATTTTAATATTGGCACTTCTCTTGAACATAACAACTCCTTCTTTTGCCAAATAGACGACGTCTATCTTAACCATCTAAACAAAACAAAGTAAACTCGCACCGTATGTAACGAGATCAACAGGATTATATCTGGATGAAGTCCAGGCGGGCCGTTAGTAAATAATAAAAGTAGACTTACTTATACCATTAGCTATGCCAGTGATTGTCCCTTAAATATCAGGTATGTCTCATATAAAGGTCATCAGTATTATCACTATAACATAGGACTTGACCTATATACGTTTTATTTTTAGGTCATATTACACATTCACTATATGCTTCAATAAAAAATAAATAATAGACCTATTAAAAACTGCACTGTTACAATACAAATATTTAATGACAATGTACATAAAGCAGACCTTCTACAAAGGCCGTCTGCATTGGTAACTCACTCACTTAATTTACCACCAAATAGCGGTGTTTGCATTACTCTGTTCTGGATTGAAGGGTGAGAGAGACAGTAAAATTACTGGTTAATGTGACATAATATCTTCAAGTGTGACATAATATTATTGTGATAATGCAAGCGTCTATAGGCTGCGGTAACTTTGCCGTCGCGTGGATTGCATGCTCGCTTGTCGACCTGGTATAATATAAAAAAAAATCGGACAATCCATTTCAGAGTAACCAGAAGGAACAGAAATCAAACAAAAATCTAATAAAATTAATTATTGTAAGTACCGTATATATACTTTCATAATTATGCATTTAGTACAAATCTGTTAATTTGAAATTACAAACAGACACTCAAATTTTATGTACAGATATTTTATATCCGGTAGTTGGCACGCGGTCGCTTCTGCGAAGACTTCTAAGCTACCCTCGGCTCCCCCGCAGAGGACGGGAAGGGGGCAGTGACATAGCCAAGGCTCCTCGCTTGAAATTTATGGCGGTGCGATTTATTGGGATTTAGGCGTCCGCAGTGACGAGGTTATGAGCGACGGCGACGCACTCTCAAATCCTCGCTAGCGTGGCACATAAGGGCACATCGTCATTCGTATGGGATTGATGACGTAATTAGAATGCTCGAGCGGACATTCGCTGCGCAATTTGTCGTGGGATTGGCCCGCATTAAAATTATATGAAGCCTTATGCAAATCTCCCGTGTTACGGGTCTGGATGGTTTATCGTATTATCAGGACGCCGCAAAGCTACGGCGGAAATTATAGTCATCATCATATCAGCCATTAGGGCCATTGGAATCACATCCACTGCTGGACATAGGCCTACCAAAAGCCATTAGAAGTCCACTGCTAGACATAGGCTTCCCGAAAAAGGAAAAACTTTGCCCATAATTGCCAGGCTGGGCAAGCGTGGTGGCAATTGTAGAGCGCAGCTTTCGCGACTGGGATGCTGCTGCCCATCCCCGTCTTGTACAGTTAAGCTACACTATTTCGGTTGGATATGGTCTGGGGTTAAGCCCTTAGCAGGAGAGAGGTGACAACATTACTAGGCCTCGATACAGTTAAGAGCGCTTGAGAGTTCAAGAAATAGAGCAATATCAATAATGGAGACTAGTTTTCGTTAAGTGGGTATTGAAGATGGTGGAAGCTTCGTGAGGGAATTGTTTTGATTATTTTCTTCGCTACCGACTGAAGGAAGACCTTATTCAAAGGTCGTCTGCCATGTATGAAAACCACCAGAAAATGTTTATAATAGATTTGATGTGTTCTAGTTTATAGCGTGCGAGAACCAGTGAAATTGCTAGATAATGTAACATAATATACTGGCGAGCGAAAAGATGGACATACGATCTGGCTATAACCGTAGTATCACGCTGGACACAGGCCGCATACAACTGATCCTTTGGAGATCACTAGGGAAGGCCTATGTCAAGCAATTGACGTGTAATGGCTGATATGATGATGATGATGAATTGCCGCACTAATTTTCATTTGGGGTATACTATTTTGGGTGTATATACCGCAATCTGTGGGTTTTGGTACCTCAGTAACCTATTAAGATACCTTATACTAGAAAAGGTACTTACATAAAATTAACCTCTTTTAACGGATTTAAAGCGCGAACGGTTGCTGCCAGGTACGTATGCCCAAACATCGTAGACGTTGTCAATCGTATCAAGATGTTGAATATACTGTGTTTGCTAGCGGTTAAAAGCATAGTTTTATTAGGGGAAGGTACCATTCCACACTTCTAGTAAACCACAGCTAAAATTATAATATGTACATGAATATTCCAACGCCGGTGTTATTTTACTTTAAAAAATATTATTTTTAGTATTTTATTTCTGGATATCAGTTAAAATAATCAGTTTACATCAAACGAGTGTACACTTTTAGCTCTTCAATAATAATGTAAAACGTGTATTTTCCTCAATAAATCCTAGTTCCTATGTCACCCACATAAATTATCTTTCCAAGAAAACCACGGCACAAATGTCGAACAAAAAGTTCGCGGATTACTCGCAAAATATTCACCGCAACCTGAAGGGATTTATTACCTGCCACGCTGATCCCATAAATCGGTTTCGTTACACCATGCCGAATGCTGGGATGGCAACAAATCTGTACGCGTTTGACGTCGCACATTTAGAACAGGAGACAGGGGAATGCATGCTGAAAGAGGAAACGAAACAGATCAATTGTCTATTAGAACCGGGTTTATACTTAGGTTCTTTCGGATAGAAATCTAGTGTTCGTGGTATGATTCTGGAAATTGTTAGTGCAGTGAGTAATTTTTAATTTTTCCACTGATTCCAACCTTCAGGATAAGTTTAAAAATAGTAGTGAAGTTTAAACATTTCTCAACAATTATACTTTAGAAATTTCAAATTTGTTTCAGAGATGAATCAATTATGAAGTTATCTGTAAGCAGTAAGGCATCAGTGAAAGTGGATTTTTTTCTCGCCCTGTACCAGGTTTCAAAGAAGGCAGTGATAATCAAATGACCAGGGAAGGGATGGCCAACATTACCTCCCCTAATCGAGGCCAAAATTCCTCGTTTCGAGGAATGCTATGTCTAGAAGTGGAAGTCCAATGGGTGATATTATGATTATGAAGATTTTTTTTTAATTTTTTAGTCGTTTAAGGATGAAGATCTAAAGTGCCTGTGATACATGTAGAGGTATATGTTATTGAACGAATATAAGAATAATAAAGAATTATTAATATTTTTGTAATTATAATTTATTAATTTACCTATACTCGATACTCGTGTAAACCATGTATGTACTCTTGTATTCTGTAATTATTATGACAATAAAGTCAGTATTATTTAAGCATTTACTGGTTTCAATTCCCATAATTAATTCACAAAATAAATGAGAAAACAAAGTGAAACTCTTTTTAAAACTTGAAATTTATACTTATCTTAGATCATTTCTTTAAAAGTCCGTTGTAAAGGTCACAACTATGGGGGTAACTGAATCTCATAAAAGGGCGACCCAACAACACTAAATATGGATGTTTTTTATTTCCTTATTCCTGTGTAAGAGCATGTTATATTGCAGAAGTTGGTGAAAGTTTAATAGTAAGAGCGCAGTAAGGCAGACCGCCAGTTAGTAAGATTAAATTAAACCATTTTGCAGAGTTAAGTAGATTCGCAAACTGTTAGAGCAGGACTCATAAGAAGGGCAAACATTCGCTGGAGCGAGCAAATAAACAGTTATTAAGCGAAGCCTTTGTGAGGTCGCGTCGAGATGTCGACGCAAACAGCGGAACCAGGTGGCGTCGGCGCACTTTATCTTGTTCAGCTGAGTGTCCGGCCGTCCGGCGGCCCACGACCCGGCTATCCGGCAGCCCGGCGCCGCCGATAAAAACTATCACGCTTCGAACTAAGTGCACGCGAAGTGCAGTTTACAACTTTCCCATTATGCTCTCGTGATTAGACGAGTTAGAAACTAGCGATAAAGAGTTTTATAGTGTTTTTTAATAGTTTTCATTGCTGTTTTAGATGGATCTGAATCCATTACACTAATGGTTTATATGAAAGACAGCTTGTTAATTTTATGTTTTCCATAGGGTTTTTCACATGAGTATAGGTAAATTGATTTATTTATTGAAAAATAATTAGAAAAATTTAAACATTTAGTGTTTTAAATACTCCCAAACTGGAAGGTACCGGTAGTGTAGAATAGTACCTACCTCTATACCACGTATCGTAAGAGGCTACTATGGTACCAGAACCGACAATAGGCGGTATATCCATCCGCAACAGTGTGGCTCAAATGCGCAGGACGGGATGGGCAGCAGCATCCTCTTCGCGAAAATGTGCCCTGCGATTGCCAAACGCTTGCCCAGTGCGGCAATTATGAGCAAAATTCCCCCTTTCTTGGGGAGGCCTATGTCCAGCAGTGGAATTCAATTAGTTGATGTGATGAAGCTCCTGGGATCCTTCAATAATTATAAGCGAATAAACGCTGATTAAATATTTTAAAGAAATATTAATATAATGTGAAATTCCTTTACAATTACACTTTAGACTCAGTGAAGTAACGATACAAAATGAAATCTCATACTTGCATTAAATGGGTAGTACATTTCATAAACGTTTTACTTCCCAGTTCATTCAGTCTATTCAGGCATCGAAAATGAGGGGATTGCGTAATACAGAAAACGTAGGTACATGTACAGGTCAATTGCAAACATCTCCACCCTACTTGCTCGCTACTTCACACCAGAGTATTGCGAGAGTCAGTCACTATATGAAACTTCGCAAATTATTACACAGCGTAGACGTAAACAGTGAAGTCAACACTCGATCGCAAACATTGTCTCATTAAGCTCTGTTCCTTGTGAGGTGTGTCGTCATGGAGGTATTGAAGCGAGTAACCGGGGAGGGGCAAAAGGTGGGGGGGGGGAGCGTTTGCCCTTTGACATGTAAATTGCAGAGTTACTATTCACCACTAGGCCGCGATGGCTGCGGGAGGCTGTTGCCACTACGTGTACATATTTTGATGTATTCACTTAGCAACGCCACACAGGCGACAGGGAATGGGCTCGTGAAAAATCTTTTTGAGAAAACGGGTAATAAAAAACCTGTTGACGTATATACATTAAAATATCTATCCTTAAAAGAGTATTCTTAGATTTCTTCCTCGTGGATTATTTTAAGCAAAGCTTAAAGCTTTTTGAAGTCACTTATGTAGCTCAAGGAGATTTACTACCATCCATATATGTTACTCTTTTATGCCAAATCGACTTACAGATCTAAATGAAAGTTGGCCCTAAAATTATTGAGTCTAAAGTTACTTACAGGCTATTTTTTATTCCAAAAACATGTTTCTGTGTGTTAATTGTATGCTATTTATTTTTATCGATTGAATTGACACGACTTTTTTTTATTAGTTTACCTATCAGGGAACAACAGATTTTTTTTCGGGAAATGATATAAGTTCCTCAAGGATGCGATAAAGTCCTCGCGAAGCATTTGACGAGCCGAAAGCTAGTACATCATACTACTACATACATGCAGCAACCCACCAATTTCGGCATGTGTAGTAATTCATATAAGTATTTTTATGAAGAGGATTAGACGTTTTCTTGTAAATTTACGGACCTATATCTATGAATTTCTCTATGATTTTCATACAAACCCTTTAGTAATCTGTTGAGTCAAATAAACAAATGTGTCTGGAGAGACATTCTAACCTCTCTATAGATTTATATGTTCCTGATGAATTTTGAATTTATGAATTTTCACCAGAAGAAAAACTTAAGTTTACAGTTGATCTGTGAAAAGCAGGAATTCCTTTAGCATGTTTTAATAACAATAAAGAAATCTAGCCCAATCACGCCTAGAAATATCGACGTCTGTCGGTCCCTATACTTCGATCGCGTCTTACTAAACCTAGTACGGATGGAGTTATTATTTTACTATGCTGGTACTCCACGGCACCTTGGCAAAGATATACATCGAACTTGATTACAAAAAAGAAATGGAGAAATGTTACAAAACAAAAAAACGAATTTAATTATTAAAATGAAATATGAAAACTTGTAAATGTCTCAATAATAGCTGGTAAATAG